>CM029127.1:22856400-22861400 GCA_016859345.1 Istiophorus platypterus | reverse complement strand
AGGCGAGGCGAGGCGAGGCGAGGCGAGGCGAGGCGAGGCGAGGCGAGGCGAGGCGAGGCGAGGCGAGGCGAGGCGAGGCGAGGCGAGGCGAGGCGAGGCGAGGCGAGGCGAGGCGAGGCGAGGCGAGGCGAGGCGAGGCGAGGCGAGGCGAGGCGAGGCGAGGCGAGGCGAGGCGAGGCGAGGCGAGGCGAGGCGAGGCGAGGCGAGGCGAGGCGAGGCGAGGCGAGGCGAGGCGAGGCGAGGCGAGGCGAGGCGAGGCGAGGCGAGGCGAGGCGAGGCGAGGCGAGGCGAGGCGAGGCGAGGCGAGGCGAGGCGAGGCGAGGCGAGGCGAGGCGAGGCGAGGCGAGGCGAGGCGAGGCGAGGCGAGGCGAGGCGAGGCGAGGCGAGGCGAGGCGAGGCGAGGCGAGGCGAGGCGAGGCGAGGCGAGGCGAGGCGAGGCGAGGCGAGGCGAGGCGAGGCGAGGCGAGGCGAGGCGAGGCGAGGCGAGGCGAGGCGAGGCGAGGCGAGGCGAGGCGAGGCGAGGCGAGGCGAGGCGAGGCGAGGCGAGGCGAGGCGAGGCGAGGCGAGGCGAGGCGAGGCGAGGCGAGGCGAGGCGAGGCGAGGCGAGGCGAGGCGAGGCGAGGCGAGGCGAGGCGAGGCGAGGCGAGGCGAGGCGAGGCGAGGCGAGGCGAGGCGAGGCGAGGCGAGGCGAGGCGAGGCGAGGCGAGGCGAGGCGAGGCGAGGCGAGGCGAGGCGAGGCGAGGCGAGGCGAGGCGAGGCGAGGCGAGGCGAGGCGAGGCGAGGCGAGGCGAGGCGAGGCGAGGCGAGGCGAGGCGAGGCGAGGCGAGGCGAGGCGAGGCGAGGCGAGTCGAGGCGAGGCGAGGCGAGGCGAGGCGAGGCGAGGCGAGGCGAGGCGAGGCGAGGAGCAAGGCGAGGTGAGGCGAGGCGAGGCGAGGCGAGGGCGAGGGCGAGGTTGAGCCAAGGCCGTTTGCCTTTATCTCTGATGTGAGATCGACACATCCCGTTTCACTTTGAAGTCCTTTCGCTTAAATCTTCTAAATCTGAACTGAAAACAACAACATCTCTGGTTCCCCCTGCTCTAGTCTGGGTTGATCCCCCTCCGACCCCGCGACCTTTGACCCTGCCTAATCTGACCGATCGGGCCGGTGGAAACGTTTATCCCTGCGGTTCTCAGGGAAATGGATGTGAGTGTTGGCAGCCGGCCGTGGCCTCTTTCCTCTGATGTTTGTTTGTTAGCTGTTAGAGGAAGAATTTAACTGATCCGAGCTAAAACACAGGGACCGACAACACTCGACTTAATTTAGAAAATCTTACTACAAAAAAAGCGTAATTTCCAAAATGTTTCTACTTTTCAAAAATGTCCCCATCTCTCAAATTTGCTGTCAGTGTCCAAAATGTCCCGGTTTTTCAAACAACTCGCTTCATCAAAATGTCCCCACTTTCCACAAATATCATCACGATTTGAAAATTGTTTACTTCTCAAAATATCTCACTTCCCAAACATGTCCCCACTTTAAAGAAATTCCCTGACTCTCCTCAAACGCAGTAACTGTCTGTTACAAAACTATTCTAGGGCCAAAGGCTGGGGAATGCATTATGGCAATGTCATCACAACTAATTTAAGACAAGTGTGTGTGTTTGTGCGTGTGTGTGTGTGTGTGTCTGTGAGTGTGTGTGTGTGTGTCTGTGAGTGTGTGTATATGTGTGCGTGTGTGTCATCTGTCTGTGAGTGTGTGTGTCTGTGTGTATGTATATGTGTGCGTTTGTCTGTCTGTCTGTGAGTGTGTCTGTGTATCTGTGTGTCTGTGTGTCTGTGTGTGTGTGTATGTCGACTGTCTGTGAGTGTGTGTGTATATTTCAGTCCGGGTCCTGGGAACCAGCGGCTCTGGAGCTCCAGGGTCAGGAGGGGCCTGTCTGCAGAGCTCTGCCCAGGGGAGGGAGCAGCTCAGAGGCCTGAGGGCAGAGCGAGACCCCTGACACTCTCTCGAGCTCCTGGAGCTTTGCTCACCTGAGTAAAAACACAGAATATTAAAATAGTTCCTGCTTCTCAGTAGTCACTTAAAGGAAAAACTGAATTCAACACTTTTCATCCACATTTGCACAACTCTCCACTTTTCTGACCTTTATCGCTTCCGCTGCTTTACGACCTTTGACCTCCCCACGGATGTGGGAAAGAGGAAACACGATTTCCTCAAAGGCGTAAGAAGAAAAACCCTCAGCAAACCTCGTCTGTTTTCTCTGGCGGCGTCTTCCTCCCTTTTTTTTTCCTTCCTCTGCAGAAGGGGCTTGCGGCGTTTCTCCACGGGGACACGACGCTCTGAAAACAGAACTGAACACCAGCGTTTCCCCTGCAGGGACTTGCAGAAGTACACATGGTATTATTAGAATTTATTCAATACAATATGTGAATTCACACACACTCACACACACACACACACACGCACACACACACACACACACACACACACACACACACACACGAACACACAATCACACACACACACACGGAAGGCCAGAGGCTCCAACAAACAAACTTCTATCAGGACAGAAAGAAAGAAAAATGAGGCAAATGCTAATATTAGTTATTATTTGTTCTGTTCCTTTGAGTTTGTTCTTCAGTGAATCCTCTGCTGCTGGTTCATACTGTAACTTTTTATTTTTCAGAGGGTCTGTGGATCTGAAATGTCCCTCTGATTTTCATGGTTCAGATATTTTCTTTCTTCATCAGATGTTTGATGTAAATATGACTTGTAGAGCCCGGTTAGAGAAATTTAGCCCCATGTACCGAGTCAGCGGCGGAGGAGGACTTCGGTCTTTGTGTCCTCTCTGGTGTGGAGAGGAGACACTGTTTATGTCTCAGACCTGCAGTGATGGTCCTGAGCCGTGGCTGGAGCGTCTAGTCCGGGCGCTGTTCAGGCCTTTCGGGTTTTCCAACACTGACTGGCCCAGGGAGGCGCTCCAGCGTGGGAGGGGGCAAACCAGGACACCCTAAGCTGATGTTATTCATCGCTGGTCGTTTGAGGATGAAGTTCTTCTACCAGAACCCTGAGGGCTGAGCACTGAACGTTCTCTGCCTGACTGAGATGTAATGTGGCAGCTCTCTGCACCTGTGAATGCCAGTCCAGTCAAGCCCCGCCATCGCTGGCCCCGACCTTCGACCCCACACAAGATGCAGTAGTTCCGCTAAGATCCCCATCTTGCTGGCACCCCGATGTTCTGTATTTGTGGTTCTCCCGCCTGCGGAGCGGCTCGCGGCGCTCCCCTCAGGGAGGAGTCTTGTAGCGGAAGCACAGGCCCGACGCCCAGCGCCTGGCACTTGGCGCTCGGAAGATGAGTTTGGGGGTAAAACGGATTAACTTTGATATTCTAATGAGGGGTTTCACCAGGATCTAAAGCGGGTCAGGGCACTGGAGGATCAAAGACAAACAGCGCTGTATGCTAAACAGGGTTTCGGATCGGGGGGGGGCGTTACAGGCAAGATGTTTGAACAGAATTAACTGTTGTCAGGCAGATTTCACATCCAGGAATAAATTAGGGGGAAAGTTTGAGGTCACTTTTAACCCGACTGTTTCAGATGCAGCTGGTAAACACGTTCATTTCATGCTAATGTTGGTGCTAAAACACTGGTTCTCAGTGTTTCTAGAAGGAAACATGCTAATGTTTCTCCTGTGTGTTGTAAGGCAGATCTTAGTGCATGTTTCAGGGGATGCGTCGAACTTTCCTGGACTCGTGATGTGTTTGTTCCTGGGACTCTGATAAAAATCTGAAATTACCACGAGCCCCAGCGTCAGTGCGATTTGAAGCTCAGAAATGATTTAAAACTGTTGAGGTTTGTCAGCCTGGAAGGAAGAAGAGGAACTCAAGTTTATTAAATGTAGAAAAGTTGTCAAAAAACTTGTAAACTGTGTAAATAAAACTTATGCACAAAGGCTGAGTTTCCTCTCCAACATTTTCAGACGGATTTTATTCCTAAAGTAGTTTTTTTCTTGTGTGACCTCAACCTTGATTTAAGTTTCCTGCACAAACTTTATTTTGACATACTCAAGTTTTCTCCACATTTTAATAATCTTATGTTTGTTTGTTTGATTTGGCAGGTTTACATCCGCCGACATTGAACCACAGATTTAGAATTATTTATTTGTGCTATAAACTAGCTTCATCACTGACAGAAGCAGGGGCTGCTTTTAAATCACATGTTAAATCAGTATATATTTAAAATATTTCACACAGTCAAAGATATATTTAAATAAATGAAACCTGTTGTTATTATAATCATTCATATATTTTGATTCTGTCTCATTTCCTGGACTGGAACTGATACGTAATTTTACATTGATTCACACACCTTTCACATATAAACTCCCCCAACTCTTCAGGCTGAGCCTTAAAGATAAACTTCAGTCCTGTGTGAGGTCCAGACCCCAGAATTTGGAAACTGGGTGTTAAATTAAAGGTTATATTAAAACCTTAAGGGCTTTTCAGCAGCAGAAATACAGTTACAGTAAGAGGCTTTGAAGAAGTTGTTCACTCAGGGTTAATGATCGCTGACGGCTGCTTTAATATCAAACTAAAATCCTTCAAAGGAATATTTTATCTGCTTAGTTTCCTGGCAGCCAGACCTCAGGTGTTTGTCGGCCGACTTTGGATCTGAGAGCACGACTTCTAGTTCTGGTTTTCGGAAAACTGGTTTCTAGGGGGGAACGTAAGGCTGTCATCTCATCTCAGTCATTGTGTCTGAGGAAGATAGCTGGTGGCCTCTCAGTGTTAAGAACAGTTTAATTCAGAAGTAGTTTAACTTGCCTTCTCTGTTCTGGTTCAAGCTGAGGACATTTTGGACATTTGGATGAAAATTGGGACATTTTTGGTGAAATGATTTCAGAAATCAGGGACATTTGTGTAAATTGAACTCCCTTTGGGAGGTGAAGATGTTTTCAATGAAAGTGGGGAAAGGCTTTGTAGTTTTATGTGGGAGGAAGGAGTTTTCTAGAGAGGGTGACATA
>CM029127.1:22671400-22851400 GCA_016859345.1 Istiophorus platypterus | reverse complement strand
TTCACTGCTCAGGGATCATGTCTGAAGTCACATGTGACCAACTGACCGACTGACCGGGTTTTTCTGTCTCTTTCGGCCGGTGGCGACTTTGCTGAGGCCGCGGCTGCTCCCCCGGTGCATTCTGGGTTTTTTCTAGGGAAACATTAAACTGATCTCAGGTCTGCCGCCTCGCCGATAAACACATCAATCTCCGTGTCGGTAAACAAGTCGCCTCGGCCTCCGAGGACGCGAGGACGCACGGGAGTTTATCTCGGTGACGCCGTAGCCGAGCGGTCGACGGCAAGAACACAGAAACACAGACATACACGCACACACACACACACACACACACACACACACACACACACACACACACACAGAGCAATGACAGGAGCTCACAGCCCACAAATGGTGCAGGACATTAGATTACACACCTGAGTGTGTGTGTCGGGTCAGAAACAGACCAGATTTAAATGGTTCAGGACTTAATATTGACAAAAAAAAAACTCAGCTGCTGGATGGATGAGTCATGTACAGACACTGGGGGGGGGGGGTCCTGGACTTCAGACTGGACCAGAACCAAACCAGCCTCTTCCACTCAGACTGAAATGAACCTGCAGCTTAGCCTAGTTTTTAGCATCAGCTCACTGCAGCTCCCGTGACCACGATTATTTCCACAACGCGTCTGAACTGTGGATTACGAGGCAGCGCCAACAATGGAGGAGTAAATCAGCAACTTCCAGCAGAGTCGACCGGGGGGGGGGGGTCCATGCACCGTACCTCAGAGAAAACTCTAGCTACGACTTCTCTGATGTCACGGAGGGACTCACCTGTTCCTTCCACCTGCTCCTCACGAGGCCCGTCAGCTGCACAGGAACGTTCAGGGCTCAAGCCTCGACTCACTTGTCTTCACAGCCACATTGAATCAAGTTGCCCCAGAACCTGCACAAGGGTAAAATGCAGTATTGGAAAGTTACTAAATACATTTACCCAAGTGGGGTACATATCTCTACACTACTAGATACTGGAACTAGAGGAAAAACTTTTACTTTAGTACTGGAACTACATGAAGTTCCATGAAGTAACTGTGATATTAGAACTATATGAACTATATGACGTACTCTGACTGTGGAAACCCCATGAAGTAACATACATTTTTGCAGATGATACTTGTACTTTTACTTGTAACAAAATATCATCACATTGTTGTTCTGATACTTGTACCAAAGTTCAGGATCTGAGTACTTCTTAATACTCAGTAGTTACTTCTTAGTTCTGCCACAAAACAGGAAAAAACATCTAAAGTGCACTTTGCTTCGCTTTTCGTGACCGTTTCCCGACAGAGGAAGCTTTGCCCCCGATTTGGCTCCCGGTTCCATTGTCGTCGCTCTTTTCCTCAGACACAACGGTGTCCTGCTGGATAGTTTTCACCCCAGGAACAAATTAACTAACAGCCAGACGACAAATCTGTCAGGTTTTCTCTTTGAGCATCTCGAACCCAAAACTCTTCCTCTGCAGGTCACAACAAACAGCTCGGTGTCTTTAATGGATCCGCTCTAATCTCCTATTTTGGGGGGGTCTGAAAAATCGAGCTAAAACTCTCTTTGTGCGCCGTGTTGTCTCTGAGAAAAAAAAAAAAACTCATCAGAGCCCACAAAGCACTTTGGAGTTTAAACCCTTCAGAAAGTGGCAGAACGAGGCCAGGCAGACAGATGGCATAATTCAACTCCAAAATAGAAAACCCATTAACGGCCAGCTTGCAGATTTGTCTGCAGCGTCCGACTCGGACCGTCGCGGTGACCCGCAACCAGGACCTCGCCTTTCTAATTGAATCGCCTCATTTCCTCTTCCTCCTCCTCCTCCCTCGGTCTCATCGGACACGCTTGCCCTCTGAAGCTCCTCTTCCTCTTCGCTCTGAATAATGCTGAGTAGCTGAAAGAGAATCCTCATATCTGCCCGGCTCTGGGATTATGAGCTGGGGTATAAAGCTGCAGGAGGTAATTGGTTTTGGGTGGGTGGGGAAGCTTTCGAGAGGGCTTCTGTGAAAAGAAAAACTCCTGGTGGAGGCATGAAGTTTGTCAAGTTGCTCCACTAATGGGGGGTAAACACTGTCAGAATGGTTTTTAAAGACGCTTTCAAGCCGTCTCTGCTGTACAAGATTAAGAGCTGACTGCAGCAGTAGGAGGAGGAGGAGGAGGAGGAGGAAGAGCATCAGTCTACCACATGGAAATGAGACTGTATGAAATTTTAATGCTACAAATTACATTTACATTTTACATTTAAGGCATTAAACTAAAATCCACAGAGGACGGATGAAGCTCAGTGTCCCAGCCCCCATGATAAAAACATGAACATGTGTAAAACACACTTATCAACAGAAAATCCTGTTTTCTTCATGTAGTATTTACGTCAGAAAACTAATCTACTCAATGGAAAACACAAAGTGGCTTTAATCTTGAGAGTTTAAAGACGCAGTTAAAGGGTAGTTTTGTTGTGTTTCAAGCTCAGTCTCAGAAACGTGGTGATTATACAGTAAATGTGATTCTTATTGTCTCCCCCATTTTCACCTGCATCTTCAGCATCATCTGAGCTTTGACTGGAACTGTAACCTTTTCTTGTGAGGTCAGCAGCGACTGGAGAATCAGCTCCACCAGCTGTTGATTTCCATCACTCGAGGTGAAGTGGTGCATATACACAGGTATATGGAATGTACCCACCTCTGGCTGGGGAGATTTAGTGTATACTTATACCCTGACTTCAGTCTTTAGAGCAGAGCCTCCCCACAGGTCAGATGAGTGCCCTGTTAAATCTGCACCATGCCTGGGGAAAAACACTGCCTGAAGGACAAACTCAGGGAAAAAATGACTTCCTTGCTCCACAGCAAACACAAGTTCAAATATGAAGGAAACAAGTTGAAAAAAAGAAAAAAAAAAAACCCAAACCTGTGTGACAACGATGAGAGTCGAGAGCGGGAAGGAGACAATGAGACCAACGTAACGACAGATAACGACATTATTCAAACTGCAACCAAACTATAACCAAATGCTCTGCGTCTTCATCCGTACTCAGTGTTTCAGTCCCTGCTTTTGTTCCTATTTCCTTTCATCAGCCTTCAGGCTCAAATATGGATGAACAATCATTTTCTTCCGGCAACAAACAGTTAAACTGAGGGTCGAGGCCAGTGGGACCAAACGGTCTCTTCACATTAAGTCCTCGCCAATAGCAACAACCAATCAGCAGCCAGAGCCTCTAAGCAGAATTGGCAGTGTCTCTTGTTACTGTTGTTTGTCGTTATTCTGCTGAAAAAGTGGTATTTTGCGTAAGATTTCCTGAATCTCTGCAACAGAGCAGATGAGCGTAACTTTACAAACCGATGTCAGGTTGGACAAAAACCCAGGTTGAAAATTATACAGTTTGTAGCTTGACCACGTCTGTTTCTCAGTGTCAGTTCTGATTGGTTGCTTTTTTTCCCAGTGTTTTTCATACGTAAACTTCAGGCCCCGTGCACCCACACAGAGTTCTAGCTCAGGTTCCACCTAATGATTATTTTGCAATCAACTCATCCAAAGTTTATTTTCTCCATCAATCGTTTAGTCTTACAAACAACAGAAAGTAGTGAAAAATCACAATTTTCCCAGAACACAGAGAGATGTCAACAGTGCCTTCTGATGTCTAGCCAACTTTCCACAGCCCAAACACATTCATTTAGTGGGAGGTCGAGGTCAAGGTTGAAGTCAAAGTCGAGGTCGAGGTTGAGGTCGAGGTCAAAGGGGCCTTTATTATCCTTGGGGGGTAATTTGTTCAACAGCCAGCAGAAAAAAAACAGTCATCAACAACTTTCACAGAAAACAGTTACATAATAATCATTCTAAAGGCCGACAGCAGCAGGGACAAATGCATGGTGGGAGAATATGTCTGCGACCAGATGGGGGCGACCTGGACTCAGTGACGCGGGGGGGGGGGGTGACTGGGTCCTCACTGCTCATGCTCTGTGCAGGTTTGCAGCTGTAATTTTACTCCACATCCTGACTGTAGGGTTCCCTCTCACCTGTTCCTGTTTTTCATGCTGCGTGACCACAACCTGCAGAAAAAGGAGAAGGTCAAAGGTTAAAAGCAGGGACAAGCAGCAGGTTCCCATTGCTCTGAAAAAAGATAGAATAAAATAAAACATGCCCGCCTCCATTCTGGGGACCAAACTTCCCAACGTTTACAGTTCTTTTTACAGTCAAACCTGTTTACAGCACATTGTGAGGACCCGACCATGCCTCGTCAGGACCCGCCTCCATTCTCATCTCCAAAACGTTCTTGTTCTCATACCCGCAACTTTACCAGGTTATTTCAGGGTTAATTCTTGGTTTCAATGCGTGAGGTTCCAGTTTATTGTCATGTAAAGAGGCAGGGGATTAAATTTAGCTGCCAAGTCCCCGGAGGGACAGATAGACACAAGCCTCTGTGTGTGTTGGTGCTCAGCCAAAACGACAAAAACGTCCCAGAAATGTCAAAAAATAAACAGACTTAAAACTTTCCACAGCGTTTCCTGGCCTGCGCTAACTCTGCAGGCTGAGAGGCTGTAACTGTGTGTTTGACGTCCTCGTGTGCGTTCGGGCTGTTAGCTCATGTGTGTCTGAATATAAATCTGCCTCCGAGCGTGTCAGCCCTCCTCCGTCAGCGGTATCAGCCTCCGCCTCGAGGCTTCAGCTCCAGCCGCTCTGAGAATAAAACCCGCCTTCTTTGACTGACAGCCCGGCGTAGAGCCGAATCCCCAGCACGCTCTGATCCCGCTCTATGTTGGTTTTTGTGCTGTAAGATGTTCCCCCCGCGGGTTTGAATCCCAGCCGACCGTTCGCATCCGTCCGCCTTCGGCTCCAGACTCGAGAGCAGAAACATCAGAAAAATAAAAAATGTCAGGAAAAATATGTTGTTAACCTCCTCAAACTGAAAACGACGGAGTGAAAACCGACTGTGGGCTCGATGCACCTGACGTCAGCAGCTCCACACAGAGGCTACTGTCTGCTAGTAGTGGTAGTAGTGGTACTAGTAGCAGTAGTAGTAGTAGTAGTAGTAGTAGTAGTAGTAGTAGTATCAGTAGCATTAGTAGTATCAATAGTAGTAGTGGTAGTAGTAGTAGCAGTAGTAGCAGTAGCAGCAGGAATAGCATTAATAGTAACAGTAGTGGTAGTAGTAGTATTTGTCTAATTTATTACTAATGTAGTACTTGCATTAGAACTTCTTGTATTCCTCTGAGTAGTAGTTGTAGTTAGTAAGGCTCTAAGTGTACTGTTGGTACTGTAGTACTCCTAGTACTATAGTTACTATAGTACTCTGAGTACTGTGGTGTAGTAGTCACCAGAGCCTCATCTGATCCCTGCTGTCAGTGAATTAATCCCTTAAATAGTCTCTATAATTTATTATCAATACCCAGGCCTGGAGCTGGGGATATTAAACACTGTGTGTATGTGTGTGTGTTTGTGTTTGTGTGTGTCTGTTTGTGTTTGTGTGTTTGTGTGTTTGTGTGTGTGTGTGTGTGTGTGTGTGTGTGACAGGCCTGAGAAGCCGAGCAAGGGTTTAGAGGCATCAGGCTGTCAGAGCTGTATCAGTGACAACACACACTAACTACATACACACACACAAAGACACACACACACACACACACACACACACACACACACACACACACACACACATACACACAGTTTGACTTTGTTCACATCTGGGGACATTACATAGACTTGCATTCATTTCCTGGAGACTCACCCTGACCATAAACACTGGCTCAAAAATCATCTTTTTCCCAACCGACGTTGCGACTTCTTGTCCCCAGTTGGATGAGTCGTCCCAAGTTAACTGGTCTCTAGTCTAAGAATCGTCCCCAGAAGTCATCTGTTATAGACACACACACACAGTCATGGCCGGTCGAGTGGAACAATATGCAGAATGACAGAAAACACATCTGCTGGGAGACAAGCTTGTTTACACCTGGCCTCAGGAGAGCATGTGTGTGTGTGTGAGTGTGTGTGAGTGGTTGTGCGTTTGACGCTGACATATGGTCATGCAGATGGTGTTCAACTTTAGGGAGAGTGTGTTTGTGTCTCTCTATGTGTGTGAGTGTGACTTCTGTCCGTCGGTACATCTGCTGGATGTTGGCAGAGCCTGAGGAACGAGGCACAAGTGTGTGTTCTTGTTCTCGTATCTTTGTGTGGACCAACGGCTGCACTGCGAGGACATTTGAGCATTCCTCTAACTTTCTACTTTAAGGACTGAGACTTAATATCAGGGTTGAGGTTGAGCTTCCACTCCCAGTTCAGGTAAAGATTTAATCAGACAAATGTAGTTGTGGGGTCGATGTTTGACTTTGGGGCTGGATGAGACATCGTGTCAGTGCAGGTTCCCACACATTTACACTTTAGCTACTAAAAAACTTTTCCTTGATTTTTGACTAATGGCACCTGAGGACCAGGAACTGATTAACAATAATCAATCGATTACTCAATCGATCAATCTTTATTTATATAGAACCTGTGTCTGACATGCAACTAAAAAAGAACATTGAAAATTAAAAATGGATCTAGAGGATAATTCAAACCAAAACAACCCTGGATAAATAATTAAAAATAATGAAAGTCATAAAAATGACAATGAAGATAAAAATATAAAAACACTGCAAAAAATAAACTGAATACATTAAAACAGAAAAATAAATTGTTGATAAAAAAAATAGAATAAAACAAAATAATGATGATAACTAATAAAAAAAAAAAGTATAAACAGCAAAACAATAAATTATAAAATGCTACATAAAAGCCGGACTGAATAATTTTTAGCTCCTATCAGATCCTCTGGAGGCTTTTACACTGGTTATCATGTAACCAGTGTAAAGACTTTTAAACAAGCTTAATGTGCACCTTCTTTTATTCTGAAATAACTCTATCTGATTTATTGTATTCTTCAGGAGACCAGGAAGGAGAGTATAACACTAGTCTGGCCTGACAGGCCCAGTGTATTTAGTTCAGTGGACAGTTTCTCTCTGAGCCTCTTAACCAACTATCAGTTCTTCTGCTTTTCCCAGGTTGAGCTGTAAAAAAAAGTTATGTAACGTCCAGGCCTTTAATTCTAAAGTACAGTTAAGAGATGGGTCAGTCGACCTGGTGTCATCGGGAGACGTGGTTCCACAGAGCGGATCATCATCGGCCTAGTGCCTCCTGATGATACTGCCCAGGGGCGGCATGTACACATGAAAAGGAAATGGTTCTAAATTGATCTTTGTGGAACCCCATCGGTAACTTCACATTGTTTGAAGGAGTAATCATCTGTAGATACAAAAATTATCTCCTACAACGACATGAGGTAAACCATTAAAAACAAGTCCAGACAGGTAACATGCGACATGCTCCTCTAATCTATCTAGAAGAACGTGGTGGTCCACGGCATCAGAGGCAGCTCCAGGTCCAGGAGAACCAGAACTGAAGGACTGGATTTGTCATGACTTGTTCTGATATGGAGCACTACTTCTGGCATGACTGTCTCTGTTCTGTGATCTGCCCTGAATTCTGAGAGAAACATTTCTAAATGTTAGTGTTTGAGTGTTAGTGTTAAAAGGTACTTGGCTGATTAAACAGTCGGTTCTCTGGAATTTAGCTTAAAAAAGGGCCAATGGAAATTGGCCTTGAATTCCGGGCGTTTCCAATATCTAAGTTCTCTTCTTTAAAAGAGGTTTCACTGAAGCAGTTTTGTATTTCACTAGTGATCACTATCACTATAACAGGGGCGTTGTCATCAGTTCCTCTTTTAAAAATCTATTAAATAAGCCTTTATTTATTCATGCAGATTTATTTTGGCATTTTCAATACTGAATGTACTCAGCCATAATATACAGCGTATCTGTTTAATTACACAGTGAACATTTATGTTAATGACTTGCTTATGAGGTCCAGGTGTTTCATTATAACTAAGGTCTAAATGTGGTGGTTTAAATGTGGTGATATGTTTCCTCTTATTCGCATCCTTCACACATTAGATGCAGCTCAAAGCGATTTTAATGACCTGTGAAATGTCTCACCTCTGAATTAACAAATGAATCTGATGGCTTCACCTCTGGTGGATTCATTTGATATTTTTTTTATACATTATAAATATTTTTATGTGACATATTTAAAAGATAAATTCATTTTTTTGATAGGCTAAAAAGCATTTATCTCCTAGAACCATTACTGAGTGAAATAAGCCACATCTTTATTCCAATGACAGAACTTTGGTCAAAAGTCAAATCTGATACTGAAATAATGAGTTCTGCTCCTTTTGTTCTTGTGTTTGACTCAAACGAGATTTCAGATAAGTCGTGTTTCATTCTTCCACCTGCTCTCATCCATCCTCCCTCCCTTTATTTGTCTGTTTAAGTCATCTCATCCTTAATTTGCCCTCCGCAGATAAGCTGTCATCTGTAATGACGAGGCTCGGAGGAAAAACTCGGATTAGAGAATAAAGAAACACACAATGGGCTCACAACCCCATTACTGCTCCGTGACGAGCGTGGCCAGTGGTGAGTAAATGTGTATGTGTGTGTGTGAGTGAGTGTGTGTGAGTGTGAGTGAGTGTGTGTATGTGTGTGTGTCAGTGTAATCGGATGCAGAACATTCCCAGTAGATGTAATAAATGGGACAACTTGGTAAACAATTCAAAATACCTTTGGTCATCTGAATTTTGATATATAATCTATGTAGATTAACCGTGATAATCTGTGTCTCTTTCCTGTGCTCCAGAGGATGAACCCTTCACATATAAATGGCTCCATGATCCTTTCCCCCTCAGGACAAATGCTACACGTTTAATGTTCGTCTACCATTGAAACAACTCTGAGAACAGATAATTCATCAGGATATGGTTTGATCTTCTTATTGGATTTGGGCTTTAGTTTATCAGTGGAAAAACAAAAACTTTTTTGAATGAGTTATTTCTTTGCACTGCTCTGGTTAAGGCCCCAACCATGAAACGCAATATTAGAATAAAATTATTAAAATACTTAGTAGGAGGACTGGACGTAGGATGATTAACTTTAGTGACCAGGAACACACGTTGCGAATAACCAGTTGGCTGCAGGTGTCGTTCAAGGTCACCTCCTCTGTACTGAGCATATTCAGATGCTCAGGTGCTTAAATCAGCTGGAGACCGGTGAGAGGTGAAGTGGTGTGTGAAACTCACCACTGAGACATTTCCATTGTTAATGAAGAGGAATTTTCTCTCTATTTGAGCCTTTTTCCCAGAAATGAAGTTTACTGTATATTTCACTGGTGGTTTTAACTCAGTGTGTAACAGAAAACTTAACCTGGTTCCTTCCAAGCTCATCATTTCCAGTTGCGTATCAAAGAAGTGTCCAGGAGACGGCGTCTGTTTTCCTTCTTCATCGGCCGATTTATCTGATGTTCAAGGTGAAGCGGTTTTCAGTCGTAATGAATAAAGTTTTATGTAAATAGTTATTTCTGATGACGGGGATAAATAAAGCGTTTCCTGCGAGATCATCCTTCATATTCAGCAAATGATACTTTGCATAATTTGCCCATTAAGACGATGCCGCAGAAACAGACGCAGGCTGCGGCTGATTGGTCAACAACTCCGGCCAATCACAGAACGTTGCTCTTTGCTTCGTCTCCTCAGGAAACATTCGGGTAATTATTCTGTTATGTTCCTTGTCTCTTGCTCTTTGTTTTCTCTTTTCCTGGTTCTTCTAATTCTCCTCCTCATCCTCCGCTCACCTCCTCTTCCCTTTGCTCTCCTCCTTCCATCCAGTTTTCTTCCTTCCCTCCATCTTCCTTTTTCATTTTCTCATCCTCATCCAACATTCCTCTGCCCCCCACTTTTTCTTTTATATTCCCTTCCTATATTTCCCTCCCCTTTCTCTTTCTTCTGACATTTCCTTCCCTACTCTCCTCCCTCCTTTCTCCCTTTCCTCTTTGTTTTCTTTCTTCTTACCTTCTCTTTCCTCTTCTCTCATCCTTTTTTCTTCATCCTTCTGTTGTGATGTTTCCTTCTGCTACATCTCCTCCCTTCTTTCGTTCCTTCCTTCTGCCCCCCACATTCCCTTCCTCTTTCCATATTTTTCTCCTCTTCTCCTTTTCTCCTCTTCCTTTCCCTTTCCCTCCATGTTTCCGCTCCTCTTTCCTCTTCACTCACTCCCTTTCTACCACCCTTTCCCCTTTTCCTCCCTATTTTTCACCTCCTTTCCCTTCCTCCCCCTCTCCTTCTCATTCTTTTTCTAATGCTTCCATCCCTCCTTCTTGTCTTCCTCATCTACATTTTTCTCATCCCCAGCTCCACCACTCATCCTCCCTCCCTGTACCTTTCAATAACCCCCCCACAGCCTGCTCCTCCCAGCATGCACCTCTCCCACAGAGGGCCTTCCTCTGGTTCATCCCTCATTCCGTGGGGGAGGAGGAGGAGAGGAAATGGACCTCTGTAGGTGAGAAAGAGGAGCAGGGTGAAACCTGCTGTCTGAATTACCGACCCGCTGAGTTTCATCCACCTCTGATCTCCACAACATGTGGATGGACCGGAGCTTAAATCTGGTTTGTTTTGTATGTTCAGTTTTTTATATCAGCACTGAACCTGAATTTGTTCCCACAGAAACCGTCCTTCTGTTTCCTTTTGTCCTTTTGTTTCCTTTGGTCCTTTTGTTTCCTTTTGTGTCTCCTTGTCCAGATCCTGTTGAATCTCCTGTGAACAGATGGTTCATTTTTCTTTCGGATGAGCTTCAGATCTGTTTTTTTCTGAGGGAAGTTTACTGATTAATATTCCTCCTACAGAGCAACTGGTCCCAGTGAGGATGGGGAACTGGAGCAGGTTCGGTTAGAATGTGGACTAACTGACGAGGTCCAGTCCAGTTTCTATCCAACTAAACTGAAACAGCAAGTATATTTTATAGGAGACTTAACTGTGACTGGATCATGTTTTCTACTAATGCAGTGAATCCAGCATCATTAAACTGGTTCATGGTTCTGTTCAGACTCTCACATAACCTGGTTCAGGTTCAGGAAAGATGGTGTTTCTGGTTTAGTGTAAATAAACAGTTTGTGAACTTTTTCTGTATTGAACCAGACTTTCTTGAACCTGAACCCCAGATTGGTGCCTGGGTACGGACCTGGTCTCTGGATGTGGACCTGGACTTTAAATGGGGACCTGGACTTTGGATGTGGACCTGGTCTCTTGATTCAGACCAGGACTCTGGATGTGGACTTGGTCTTTGACTCCTCCTCAATT
Source organism: Istiophorus platypterus (assembly GCA_016859345.1). Classification (NCBI taxonomy): domain Eukaryota; kingdom Metazoa; phylum Chordata; class Actinopteri; order Istiophoriformes; family Istiophoridae; genus Istiophorus; species Istiophorus platypterus. Next base: position 22,840,174 of record CM029127.1, on the reverse strand, counting down.
AATGAAAGCAACTTCATTCATCCAAACAAAAAAAGCCTGTGATAATAATCCAGAGATTAAGTTTTATTAAGACACTTGTGTATGGGATTGTGCTGGAAGAAATCATACAAAGGCAGATCAATAGTTTGGGTTATTTATCTGCAAAGGTTAAAAAAAAAAAACCAAACAAACAAACAAATAAAACACAAAACACCAGACTATTTGGAGCATGTTATAACTAAAGGTTTGTGTGTGTGTTTAAAGAGAAAAATGAAATCAGGATGACCGAAGTGAAATGTGATTGGTGAAGAATCATAGAAGTCGTCTGGTGAGATACGGCACAGACAGGGGGCGCAAGTTAGATCTGACAGTTCACTACACGTCCTTCCTTTTATGTGTTTTAGACCAAGTCCAGGTGATGGTCCGGTGAAATACAGGTCAGATAGGTTTATCCACATATCACACATGAAGGAACAGCAGAGCTGGTAGGGCTTTTGGGTTTTTTTTGCAAAGATTAGTTTATAATAAGGTTGGTGAAATAAGGCCAGAGAGAATGAGAGTATGTTGAGTATCAATAAGATAAAACTGAGAAAGCAAACAACTTATTTCATTGATCATATCAACTGATTTAGTTATGATGGATGGCTGATGGAGGGATGAATGGACCAGACAGGAAGTCTCCCAGCAGCTCTGTATCCCGTCAGGATTAAACTGAGCCGGTTTCCGTCCGTCCTGGTTCTTTGGCTTGTGGCCTCTGTTTCTCAGAGCCAAATGTTGTCGTCTGTTAAAAACGCGCCAAACATTTTCTCTCCATATGTTGGAGACTCTCTGTGTCTGTTTCACCACTTTTCTCTCTGAGTCGTGTTATAATCTCAGCGTGAATCCTCCATAGGCTCCAGTAGGTTCAACTGTTGCTTCAATCTGACTTTATCACGTCAATCTAAACAGAGAAAAAACGATCAGAAGAGATTCACAGCTATATCTAGTCAGGAAGTCACTGATCTGATGCATCGGACACAGACAAATGCAGCCACATGGTTGCTTTTGTGACTTTTTGAAAAAACGTAATTTAATTTTTCCTTTTATTATGTTTGAAACCATATCACACAGTGAGGTGTTTAGGTACATGAACCATAAAAGCAGAATAGGAAAGAACGACGGCAAGAAAAGAGACAAATGGAGAACATGGGGCTGATGGTAAAACAACCTCCGGTGGACTCCAGCTAAAATCACCTCACAGTAGAGTCTCTATTGTCTGAACTGTCTGCTGCTGTGTTTTGTTGTTGCAGCCATAAGGTCTTGGACATATTCTAGACCCGTTTTCTCAGATTCAGAGAAACAAAGCTCAATCTACCCTGATGAATTTATTCATCAATCTATTTCAGAAGCAAATTACAAAAGATCCGTACTCTGTGCGAGCAAAATAGTATCTTCTATCCGTCCTGGATCTTGTGCCCGAGAGACGATAACACAAATCATTATCTTGTCAGTATGAGATCCAGCTCTGACCGACACACAATTTAGAACCCGGCTCGATCGACGCGTTCAAACATGGCTTGTACCATGTCCAGTGTGTGATTGATCTGCTGTGGCTGGAAACATCTTTAATCAGGATGAACCAGAGATTTTCTGAGTTTGCAGAAATATGCACAAGACGAACCTGAGGCTTGTCAGAGGAGGAGCTCAGCTCCGTTCTGGCCGAAAGCAGCTGATAAGGAAGTTTATTTATTTGGGATGTTGTCTCTTGGTTAAATGTGTGTACACATCGTTTTATGACTCTGGATTTTAATGAGGAGATTTTTTAAAAACAACCCAGCCTTAGTTTGCTCAGGGAATCTGTGTTTGCTCAGATAAAAAGCGTTGGGCTGGTGATACACGGACTGAACCGAAGCTGTGAACATTTAAGATGATATAGAATGAGATTTATGTCGTGTATAATTTATATAACAAAGATCTGTGTGTGCGCAGCTGAGATCTGATATTATACCACCGACTGACAAACAGTCGGTGGTATAATACAAAACAGCTGATTTGTTCGCTGTGTCATCTAAATGACAGAAAATGAGTCTGTTTGTTTGGTATCGTCCTTTTTTTACAGGGAACTGAACATGACTTTGTTGTTTGTCGAAATAAAAACAGGGATTGATTCTGCAAATATTTCACACATGAAACATTCGAATATGACTGAGGTCTGGAGAAAGTCTATGAGAAAAAAAGCTCTCTACCAGGAGAAAGTATAAAATATTGGACCTTTTTACTGCTTTAGTTTCCATATGAGGTCGTCTGATAAAAGACAACCCCATAGGTCGCCAGGGCTGCAGCTTATTAGGAGCCGGGGTTGGGCTTCATTGGTAGGCGCCCTCTAGAGGCCGTCATTATGACGGGGGCAAAGGAGGAGGTCAAGTGACGTAGTTTAAAGAGCCACAGTGGCAGTTCCGGGGGGGTCGACGGGTTGGACTTAGACAACCAGAGTCAGCGTTGTTCCATGATCGTTCAACAACTTTAACCACATATTTATTACTGTAACCATGACAACGGACATCCTCCAACCATAACAAAGTACCTAGTTCAGCCCAAACTAAGATCCCTTCCTAAACATAACCAAACCGCCTGTCTGCTGGTTTATGTCTGGGGACTCATTTTACTAGGAGACACGTGTTTTGTCCCATGTGAAACAGATGTTTGACACAGACAAAAAGATAAAACTGATATGATACTGCAAACGCTCAGCTCTCATGATTAGGTTTAATTATTGTCCTGATGCTGTGGTCAAATGCCCCTCCCCTTTTGGGAGTTTTAAGATCTGATTCTATTGATCAATACAAACACCCTGCAGCCTCTCACATTCACTTTGTGTCACAAACACTGATAACAGCACGGGGGGGGGGCAGAAAGCAGACTCATGATGCACTGAAGTATTTTTGATACCTGAACACCCACAGACAGGTTGATAGGCAGACAGGCAGGTACAGGCAACAGGAATGAACATGACGCAGGAGGTGATGACGAAGGCAGATTTAAATACTGTCCGGGGCCGTGAGAAGGCTGTGGAGAGGTGTGTGAGGAGGCTGGAGTAAGCCCAGGTAAGCAAGAGGGAGAGGAGACATGTGGTGGGTGGACGGAGATTGGTCCAGGGAGATGAAGTGACAAACCCGTCCAGGGAGAAGTGAGCAGGGGCTGGAGACAGGGGCCGGGGGGGGGGCTGTGAAAAGAGCATATGGCCTCCAGACTTCACTTCCCTCCATTGCCTCTTCCTCTCTCTCTCTTCAGTCCGAGAGCCCGACGGTCCAGATGGTCCAAACTCCAAAAGCTTCATCTCTGACTCTGTCCATCCATCCCTCCATCCATCTCTCCGTCTGACTGATGACTCCAGCTGCCGCCTTGGACAAATCCGTCTCCGGGGGCTGCAGAAATCCGAAAATAAACCCTCCTCGGCTGCTTCATGGAGGCCCACATCACAATGAATGCCTTCGTTCATCTCATAGACATTTAAATAGTTGTTCATCCAACTCATCATCACATCGGACAAATTGCTAGAGGACATCTCCGACAAGCTGAAGGCACAACAATATATACCACATGTCAATGCTCACTGTGAAGAGGAAGGTCAAGGATTAAAAAGCCTCTCAGACTCACTGTAGGTTGAAAATAGAAGTCTGATTTGAAACCCACCCAACTCAATCATTAATCATCCTTGTGAAATCATCCATTTATCCACAGAAAGAATGAGGAGGAACGATTTTTGGTTCAAAGGTGGTCACGTCCAACCAGAACTAGGGCAGAACTGGGAACAAGTGCCGTTTGAGTTCGGATTACTTTGTCAAAACACGGTTCCTGCAGTCAAGAGGGAACCTTCGTGGTCAGACAGGTCATCTCACTGGAGGAAAAACTAAACAAAATGAGATTATGTGATTTAATGGAAGCATGACTAACACATTATGTTGATAAAGAGACCTTGTTAATGATGAAACCGGAGCATTTGCATCGCTGCAGCTCATCACTTTGTCTACTCTACGTTGTCTCAATTCAACACATCAGTTTCCTGTTTCCATGTCTTAATTAACACACCTGCTGCAAACGAGCTCAAAATTGTGTTGGCAAGTTAACAAGTTAAACAGACTCACATCTGCAAAATAAAGTCACACTTTCTGCCTCTTCAACAATGAAGGTGTGAATGAGTCTTTCTAGGAAACACTGATGGATGTTAATGCAAATTTATTTATTTACCTATTGACCAAGCTTTTAATAGCTGCTGCAAATGAATCCGGAGAAAAACCGGCCCATAAAATATAGTGCTGCCAAAATAACGGTTAGTAGAATTTTGACAATTGTCATCGTCGATCGTGATCAGTCCAATATCGGCATTTTTTCAGGTGATAGGATCGTATCCAACTCGGACCTGATGGTGGGTAAAGAAAAAGAAACTGTTGACGAGTAGTAATGATTCATAAAGATGCTCATTAAACCTTCATCATCTCCGTGGAAACGTGTTTAACATCGGGTCAGCTCTGTTTTTTCTCAGCTAACTCTGGTGTATGTGTGACTGTTGGGTTATTTATGAGCCCGAGTGTGTGTGTGTGTGTGAGCGTGCGATCGCTGCCATGGATCAGTGTGTGGAGACCATCAGCTGTTCGCAGGGCTAATTAACCAGCTCCAACATGGCCGCCCGAGGGGGACATCACACTACCTCAGGTCCCTCCCTCCATTCCTCCACCTCTTCCCTCTCTCATCATCTCTCTGCTCTCGTCTTCCTCTGGCTGTCACACCTCCATCCATCTATCCATATTCATCTGTGTGTGTGTGTGTGTGTAATTAATCCTAACAGGATATGCTAACCGTTCACGAGGATCCGCCAAATCCCTCCATCCGTCTTCACCTCCATCTCCCTCTTCTCCGACATCGGTTTCATGTCGTCCTCGTCCATATGGCTGGGTCCGGCTCTCTCCTTCCTCCCTCTATCCCTCCCTCCCTCCGTCCGTCCGACCGCAGGAGGGCTGGGTTTCTTAATAGCCCATATGGCCTCATCATATGCTGCCAGTGAATTCTAATGCCAGGAGATTTGTCGCCATTGCTGGTGTGACTGCGACGCGACGCCAACCTGCCTTCGATGGAATCCACTCACCGGGGATACACTGTCGTTAGCCGCAGTAATAATAAAGTTACTTTGGACTTAAGGCAAGACAGTGGACATATACAAAAATACGAAAATCCTGAATCTAACGTTAATATTTAAGGCAACAAATTGATTGATAGGCTACTACTTTTTTTCAAGGTGCTGCCCAAAACATGAATCTATGAATATAAAGCCGACTAAAATGTTGGAAAACCATTTAATATTTATGAGTCAAAATGAAAGAGGAAGACCAGATGACACAGACTGTTGTCCACCAACCAGGTAACATTAACACCGAAGAAAAAAATCCGTTCAAACATCAGGATAATGAAGACAAACACAGGGAGCCAGCCTTAGACACTCACCACATGGACCAAGGGTTTTAGCATAGCCACAATCCTTCAGTGTCTGTCACACATGGCATCTTTCACGGAACCGGCTGGTTCTGCGACGACAACAACCCCCTAAAAGCCTTTTCCTTGTAGAGCACTGTTATATAGAGACACCTGTCAACTGCTGAAGAGACGGCCTCAGTATTTTTAATTCACGGAGGTTGTATAATTGTAAAACTTTCCCGGAGGCCAGTGTAAAGTCTGTGAGCAGAGACGAGTCCAGCTGGAGAAGCATTCGATTTATCCAGGTGAGCAGGTCCCGTTGCCCTGGGACAAGTTCCCAGGGTCCAGTTCCCTGGGTCCAGTTCCTATTATACACCACGCCACCACTTTCATGCCTCCAAAACGAAGCAGGTGACCACAGACTGGGACATTTACTGTGACCCAGCTTTAAATTGTCTTCGTCAACATTGTTGTTGTTTGTGGGTGTGTCCACATGAATGTGTAGAGAATGAGACCTGGGCCCTAAGATGTTTAACCTGAACCCCCCAGCACCAGTGGTCGCAGCCCTCTTCCCCCCTGCCCCTTTCCCCCCCTTCCCTCCTGCCCTCCACAGTAGCCGCTCATTTATTATTATTTATTATTTCTCACACACATGGAGAAGCATAAATATTTGTTCTGCCATAAAATGTAGACGTTGGTTTTACCTGCTCTGATGTGGCCTTGGTGGTTGTTTTTTTTATTTCATAATGTGCAACACTTAAAATGATTGATTTTATGTAGCGCAGCCATTCGGCCCATCTGGTTCTCAGACCTTCAGGGTTGACTCCGATCTTCTCCCTGATAATTTTAGTTTTTAATTTAGTAAAAAGTATTTCCTCTCTGTTCATTATTTCAACACTATAAATATACAGATATTGCAGCTCTGCAGGATGTGTTGATCCAGAGGTCGGAGACGAGTCACGATGTGTTCTACGGGGCATCCAATCCTCGATTAATCTTCATCGGCAACAGTCCCAACTGTGATACGGTTACAAGCCCAGTCGAAACAGACTGTTCCTAAACTACCTCACATTTATTATGAAATAAATAAACCCTCTAACTCTGCATTTTTCTCTGTGTTAAAGAGGAAAATTGAACGAGGAGCAGCTGCCAGAGTTGGTACCGCTGGGTGCCGTTACAGGGTTCTGACCCGCCTTATCCCCCTTTAAGCTCCATGAAATCAGACAGGGGCTAGGCGAACCCCCCGCAACGTACGTTTGGAGCTTTCTGCTCATCGGACATCGCCTGTCTGTATTTATGTGCCTGTTTCTGTAGCTGGCAGCTGTTTGACTGTATTTACGTTGAATTCAACAGCCCCCAGCCCCCAGCCCCCCTGCCCCTGCCCCAACCCCCCATGTTTGCCTCACTCTGCTCGCTTTTCCCCCATTCTCTAAATTTGTCAACTTGTAGTGTTTGGTTTCTAGCTGTTGTTTGACACGATTGCTGAGTCATGTGTTGTATTCCAGAAAGGTCAATGCCATGAGATTTACTCTTCTTTAATTAATTCATGATCTGCAGGACACTTCACTGTTGATGGGGACAAATAAGATCCTGGAACACCTGGATTTAGTTCCTCTATCAGAGTAAAGTCTCTGCAAAGGGAAAACTCCACTTATTTTACATTTAAAAAACACTTTGTTCTTCATTTTCAGTACTACTCAACCTGTTAAACAGATGTATAACGTCCTTTGTGTCTCCAGAGGAAAACCCCAAAATGTAGGAAGGATCCAGTGTTTTTATTTGACAAACACATGGTGTGCACATCATAATAACAAGTTAAGTAGCCTGTTTAGTTTGTACTGAACTCAAAAAGAAACTAATGTCATGGAAGAAATTAAGTTCACATTAAATGCAACTACAATTTTAGTTTTTAGGTAGTTCAGCCCAACTTAACTATCAAATTTACTTAGTTTATTTTATCAGGTACTTTTTTTTTAGCAAGCTTAGTTTGGCAACCAAGTAGTAGTAGTTTCTAGTTTGCAAATTAGTTACTAGATTGAATTATTTTAGCAAGTTTAAGTTAGCTAGCTCATTTGGTTGAGACCATTTAGCTTGATTTTTTTTTTTGATGTAGTTAGCTTAAATTAACTGATTCATTCCGCTAACTCGTAGTTGCTTTCTAGTTAGCTAATTAGGTACTTATTTTAGCTAGCTTAAATTAGCTAGCGCATTTGGTTAATAATATATATCCCGCTTTAGCTAGTTACTTGGATTATTTAGCTTGATTTAGCTGTTGTGTTTGGTTTAATTTAGCGAACATGTCCTAACTGGCCACGGCGCTCTGCGGGTCATTGTCCACATTTTCAAAAATAAATGCAGTAACACTTTTATTTAATTTTTTTAATTTTAACACATTTTATTGACTAGTTTTATTAAACATAATGCCTATCTTTTTGCTTAAATGACTCAAACAGTGAATCTGGTCTCTTTCTCATCCCTGGAACATGAATCTTTATTGCCCTGCGATAGGCCCTAGTAGATCTGCAGGATTTGCTGGATCGATACCATGAATTACCGATTACCAAATCGCTTTCTACCTTTCAGGAGTCACCTGCAGTTTCCCAGATACAAAAACAGCTTCGTACCAAACTCTGAACACAGTTCAACAAACCTTTATGTCGGGACTTAAACGTTTCATGTTTGATTTGTGGACGATTCCCATACGAGACTTTAAAAAAGAACGAGTCTTTATGTTTCAGGCGGTTATGCCGTACCGCTCCCAGATCCCCGTCGGCACCAGTTTGAGCCCCAGCTCTTAGTTTTGGGAGCGAGATGCTCACATTTGCTGTTATTTACGATCCACTGTGTGTTGTTTAAAAGAATGAGTTCCCAGCAGGCTGATGAAGCCTTGAAAGCACCACTCACCGTCCTTTTATCGCTGCGAACACTGGCTCAGCGTGTTGGGGGGGGGGGGGGGGGCTCCGCTGTGTTTACTGTCCTTCGTCATTCTGGGTGAATTTATCACTATGGAGAAGACGGGCGGACAGGAGCTGTTATGCTTAAATTGCAATCTGAGTCTTTCTCTGTGGGGATCCAGGAGCTGCCACTGCTGTAATTTAAATTAACAGAGAGAGAGAGATAGAAAAAATAACCCCCCCTCAGATTGTAATGTTTCAGTAGAAGGTCAACAACGCCTGGAGGAACCAGAGTAATGTTCTTGTTCAGCTCTTCATTACCTCGGGCGACGTGGACTGAGATCGAGCCTTTCTGGGGCCTGAGCTGAACCCAGTTACCTAGTTTGAAAGCTTCTTCTTTAGGTTTAAATGAGTGAATTATATTTCATCCAGGTTCATTGCAGCATAAGTTATTTTCCTCTTTCAGCATCCAGTTATTGTGTTGTCTGGAGGACAGACCGGCAGTGAAGGCAACATAAAAACACCACACTTATACTGCCTGTGAGTGAGGAGTTTACAGTCAGGCCTCCCCCTCCGCCTCCCCCCCGGTCCTGTGTCTGAGTGGAGACAGGTGCGATGGACTCCTTCCCACCAGCTGCATCACATCCTGTCATCAAGACATCAAGACCTCTACAAATACTCAGCCTCCTAGATCCTGGTACCTCCTCTCCTCTGCCCCTGCTCTGCTCCGCTTTGACCCCCGGACCAAGTTCCAGGCCCTTTGCTCTGCTTGTCCCTGGATCAAGTCCCAAATTCCTTCATCCAAGCCATTAATATTCTTCTCTCCAGTCCGTCTCCTCGTCTTCCTGTGTTTTGTGCTTGGGTTCGTCCGTCTCAAAAGTCATCGGTGTTATTCTGTGGATTTTTTTTGTTTTTCAGAAGTTTCAACATTTTTCAGTCTAACAACAACAACAACAATCACAACAGCAGGGTTCATTGTGTCTTTACTCGGTTCATTACAAATCATGTGTTTTGCTTCAGCCTCTTTGTTTATCCATGAGACACAGTCATCACTTCACTGACATTATCTGTAAATGATCTGGGATCTAAAAGTGATGAAGCAGATGAGGATCACGTTGTTTGGCTTTGTGATCCTGGAATCAGAGTGTCGATCAGCTGAGATCAGACACTCACTTTCAGCCGCTGCTGCTATTTATTAATGGATCCTCCATGCTCTTAATTAACACTGTGACTGTGATCAGCTGCCATTTTGGATTCATCAGCAGAGAGGAGGAGGAGGAGGAGGAAATGTGGGAGGCAAAAAGGAGATAGAAAGTAAGAGAGGAAGATTTAAAAATGAAAGGGAAGGAAGGGAGGTGGAAAAGAGAAAGTAGAGGTTGTAGATAGATAAGAGGATATGGAGAGAAAGATAAGAGAAGGAGATAAATGCAGAGAGTGAAACAGAGGAGAGGAGTAAAAAGTCAGAAAGAAAGGACAGAGAGGGAGAGACAAGAAGAGGAGGAAAAATACAAAGAGGAGGCAGAGGAAAAGGAGGTGGAGGAGAGAAGGGAGGAAGAAAAGCAGGATAACAGATAGGAAACTTTTTTTTTTATTCTGAAATACAGTAAAAGTCAGAGCAAACAGTTGGATTTGTGAAGTTTATTCACACAGAACAAACAGTAGAAATAAAATCCAGCCGTGACAAAGAAGAAACATCCGGCTGCATCCGTCCATCTTTTTCATCTGCTGCTAAAAATCCCGGTTTTACAACCATGATGTTGCCTTGAAGAAAATCTGCAGACAATGGCTGAGCTGTGATTTCTGAGGTAACAAATTAATAAATCACTGGGTAATATTAGTAATAACACGAAGCCTTGTTCAAACACACACATCCCTAGTGGGCTACCCCCCCATCAAAACACCCCTCTCCCATCGTACATGCTACTTTCCACCCCCTCTACCAGCACTCTAAATTATCACCCCCCCCACCTCATAAAGGCAGACGTGTGGAGGGACCTAAGACTAAAATACGCAGTAACATTTGGTTTATTTCAAATCTTCCACCATAGACTAATATAAGGCTGTTTAACACCAAAATTTACTTAAACATGATATAATTTATGGCCTATGGATAATGTTATAGTTACTTTCATCACTTTACCCTGTGAGGATCCAACCAATCACCAAGATTCCTCTCGTTCCGTGAAAAGCTCAACTCGGACTCAGATTCAGACTTGTCGTCATTTTCTTCGACATCATCATCTCCAGTGAAGTTTCTTTATTTCTGTCACTAAATTAAACTTCTCAACCAACATCTCTTTGCTTTGAGCTCAGATCAGTCCTCTGCTTTTCCTGTTCAGGTAACCAAACAACTCAAAGCCAAGTCTCTGAATCGGATGCTCCGATTGGCTGTGACATCCCCCACTGGAATAGAGAACAGAGGAGCTGCTACAGGAAAACGGTCCTGAGGGTTCTGGTGGTTCTGTAATGGGTCAGAAGTTCTGAGAAGAGGTATGTAGGGCTGAGACCAATTATCCTAAAATAATCGGGGACCAAGTGAAGATTCACAGATAGGGGGCGACGTGGTCTTGTTTCCTGGACCTTGTTAATAACGGGGCAACAGCGTTATGAATTAGCTGTAAATGGGAGATGCCTGGTCTGGCCTGGAGTCTGGCCTATGTACAAATGACTGAAGCCACAGTGGAGCAGCTAAAGCTTTACTGGACCTTCAGTCCTGGTCCTCCCATAGTCATCACATGCTCCAAAGTGGCCTGAATCTCATCAGAGGGAACCACTCTCCCAGGCGGTATTCCTTGGTCCTCACCCTCTTCGTCCTCCTCATCCTCTATCCATTGTTCTCCATCACAGGGAGCCTGTCTTTGGCCCTTTGGTCGCTATTGCTAACTGAAAAGCAGACACTGAGGAAAATAACATGTCTCAGCTCCATTTCCTAAGGATGTTCACTCTTATTGTGGGGAGAGTGCAGCCTCTAGGGGGTGCTGTGCTCAGGTGTCTGTCACACTCCAGGTGTGGTCTGGTTCCCTTTTGCAGGTTTGAGTTTATGGTTCAGCTGAAGGTCCAGGCCCTGAACACACCTCCTCACTCTGTCTGTGTGTTTTTCCTGCTCAGAAACACACTGAGATTTTTACATCGTTGGCCCTGTGTGTTTGTGTGTGTGTGTGTGTGTGTGTGTGTGTGTGTGTGTGTGTGTGAAATAAATGGTGTGATCACACCGCGTTGTGTCCAGACGGTTTACATCATTTTGCCTGTGGTATCCCTGCCAACACACACACACACAGCACACAGGCTTGTGGGGCTGTAGGTTTGAGCTCAAGCCGTTTCTGAAGTTTAAGGCTAAAAAATACAGTAAAATAAACAACTTTTCATAGCAACATTGCTGTTAATACTGATAAATAAAACTCAGAGAAAAGCTGGTCAATGTGTCTGAAAACCACAAAATGATAATAAAGAGGAAGCAACAAGCAACAAACTCAACCTCAACAGCAGTTTGTCATTTCAACCCTTTGATTAAAGTTTCCGATCTCCAGGCTTGTTTAGATTTCAGACTCGCTCTGATTAGTTTCTAACTGACCAATCAGCTGGTAGCAGCTGGTGACATCAGAGGAATCATACTGAGGGGGCTGGGAGGGTGGGTGGGGGGGGGTACGTTTAAGCGTTTGATTGATGGGATGAAATAAAACGCGGAGGTTTTGATGCGACTCTGTTTGAACCTTCTTCGTCTGTCAGCAGGTTATTGATGATTCAGTTTCAGAGCATAATCATGATGTGTAAACAGGAAATGAATCAACAAACCATAAATGTTTGTCAAACCCCCCCCATCAGACTCAAGACGTCCACCCTCCTCGTCCTCCCTAACGACCTCATTAGTTTGTCAGGAGATAATTAGTTTGAGACAAGCTGATTGTTTGGCTGACGCCCACTGGCACGGACACACCGTTACCATGACGACACACTGATGGAGAACACTCCAAGTGTCAGATATGACAGGAAGTGACTGCGTCAGTCTGACACCCTGTTAGCGCCCCCCACAGGCCACAACACCCTGGTGAATCAATCATAGAGTCTCATGGAGGTGAACGTGGAGAGGAAGGATCACCCATTAGTATCCAGGGTTCATCCTCTGGAGAGCAGGAAGCAGCCTGGGACAAATCTTTTGCTCTGGATCAGGTGTTTATTTAGATGGAGTCTCCCCCTTCAGGCCAGTCATGGCATTGTTTTAATAAATACATGACAGAGACATAAAATGACAGTTTCAGCCATCTAATCTATTTTATTAAACAGAAATTACAGCTGAAAACAAACAATATGAATTCACCTTCTGTGTTGTGCTTTGGTTTTATAGAGACATGAAGTGGTTAGATGGGAAAAAAAAGCTAATTAATTTTCACTGTAATGTTTTGTGAAAAGATGACACAGACAACAATGTGTTCTGTGCTTTGTTTCACTTTATTTTTTGTCTGATTTTATTTTTTAAAAATAAAATGATGACATCAGGTAAGATATTAAATTAATGTGAAGAATTTCACAGTGTCTCTGTCAGGTATTAGAAATAAACTTAGTTAATCAGAAAAGAATCCAAACTTTTATAGACTAACAATCGCACATGATTTTCTGATGTCTAGCTGACTCAGTTTAACTCAACCTGCTGTTTATCTGATGAAGACGAAAAAAATCTCCTCAACTGCAAGTTTCTTTGTCCAGAAAACAACAGTCGACGTCAGAAGAGAAGACATCAGCTCAAGCTTTTCCCCAGACCAGCTGCTGCACATCTGGTTCTGGCACCACAACACCGGTTCAACGTGGTCCTGACTTACCCGGTTCCAGTAACTCTGGGTTTACCAATCCAGCTGCAAGCACGTTCATCTAAGAGAAGCTGCAATGTGAAGCAACGCCGTCAGAACCATGAACGAACTTGTTGGACAATTGGAGAAAGTTCTTATCCTACAAGTTGAAATGTGAATTAAAACAGAACAGAAAACACTAGAAATGATTTTCAAATATGAAACTGCTTTTAAACCAGACTGGACTGATCCAGACTGGCTCTTCCTCTGTCTGCTGTGGTTTATTCATCACTTCCTCAGTTGTCTGTTGTTGTTTAAAGTCTGAACTCCAACAGAAGCACTGAAGCAGCCGACATCTGACTTCCTGTAAACAACCTTAACAAACAGAGGAATTATTGACGCATCTAAATAAAGCGGCGCCGGTTCTCTTCCTCCTCTCTCCAGAATCAAGGCTCATTTTTCTCTGTGCAAAAAAAGAAAACACAGTGATGGAACAACTCAAAGTCCAGTTACAGCTCTAGCTTTTTCTGCAGCTTTCAACAGTATCAGACAGTCTTCATCATGGAAGGAGGCTGCCCGGCTGTCGTGGGGATGGACATGTTGACGTGCAGCTCAGTGGCTGCTCCAGTTTTATTCACATCACCTCTCACACTTTTAAACTCCAGCCAGTGAAGACAACCATACGGTGCTAGAGAAAGGCCTGCAGAAAGGTAGTAAGTTGACCTTGAGTTGGGATTGATCCTTCAGAGGCATTGTGATGGAGGAAAACAATGGAGGGAACGTCTGCCTCATTTATCATGTGGAGTTGTCGCTCATGTAAACGTCATCCATGTTTCTGTCTTGTCTGGTGATCAGAGTTTTTATGACCTGGGGGAAGATTATGTTCTATGGTTAAAACATAACAGATGGTGATAGCGCAGGATTGTGTGAAAATGGCTCCGTGATTTCTGGATGATTCATCTCATCTCGTATTATATTTCAGATTCATGTATTGATTCAGGTAATGATCATATATACTGTTGATATATGCACAATTTAAATTATTAATATATTACACAGCTTTGGCCTGCAAAAATCAACAGTGTATTATACTATATTATTGACAAAGTACAACTTATAGTTTGCACATATAACAGTCTAGTTATGGTTCTACCTTTAGCTTCTATCCTATTCGGATTTTGTTCTATTTCTATTAATATTTTTCTTTTCAACATAAATTTTATTCTACATATGATCACCTGTGCTTGTGTTTGTGTTTTGTACCTCATTTTTTCTGTGATTTATGTGAACAGCTTCTAGAATAGTGATATTTCCCTTTAGCATTAATAAATCACTTGTCCATCCAGAATCAGGTTCATTGCCAAGCAGATTTACTCCAATTTACTGTAGAGTTTTAGTCCAAAACAGTAAAAAAAAACAAAAAAAAGTAGAAAAATATATAGAAAGAAGAAAAAAGTTGTCAGGAAGCATAAAGTGTGTGTGTGTATGTGTGTGTGTGTGTGTGTGTGTGTGTGTGTGAGTGTGTGAGTGTGTGTATGTGTGTGTATGTCTTGGCCCCCTACATCCTTCTCAAGTTAAATAGAGTTACATTAAATTCCAGACAAACAAAACTTCTAACTTGTCTTTATATCCCATGACATCAGGAGACGCACGCACACACGCACACACACACACACACACACACACACACACACACACACACACACAGACAGAATTTTATATACAAACAGTAGATAATCCTTTAAGTATTAAAAGCTGCAGACAACAAAACAAAGCAAGTTTTTCAAAACAACAAATGCTGAACAAGTTTCTGTTTAGGGAAAATAAAAAACATTTTTAGACACTTGATTACAAAATATGCACAATAAAGGAAATAAACATTTAGGATCTGAGCAAATATTTAGTCCCAATAATATTTATATTGACTCATAATCCAGAGTGAAAAGTTTGGCCTCACTGTAAACAGAGAAACAATATAAATGTAAATGAGATAAAACTGTTATTCCCACATCAACAATGAAACGTGCAAAATATGCAGTGTTTTTTTTCTTTACTTTCTTCCTCTCTTTCTTCATCCCGTCTTTTTTCCATCTCATCAGAATTTTCCTTTTTAATTCCTCCATCAATTTTACCTTGGAATAGTCGCACCCTATCCACACATTGTTTCAGTGACACTTCAGCTCCTTTCAGGGCTTTTACTCTAATTTTACTTCAGCTCATTTTTGTGCCCAAATTTCATTCAACTCTTCTTCCTCTTTTCAGTGCTATTTTTCAAACTCCTTCTAAATCTCCCTCAGCTTCTCCAACTGAAACAGGTTGTCTGAAGTCACAGTGAACTTTTTCTGGACTAAACCAGAACCAGGATCTTTCCTGAACCTGAACCAGGTTCTATGAGGTTGTGAACAGAACCATGAACCCGTTTACTGATGCTGGAGTCACTATATGTGGATGTTGAGTTGTAGGATCACGTTTTCAGGGGGAAAAAAAAAACCATTTGACTGATCTATTCAGTATCAATACTTCATGTCTACGCAGATGATGCTCAGGTCTATGTCCCCCCTCAGTTCCCAAAATCAGGCCAATGTAACTAAATTACAAAAAAGTCTCCAAGATATTAAAGACTTTTTGGATTATAATTTTCTTTGGATGAAAGAGGACAAGACAGAGATCCTAGTCTTTGCCCCCCAACCCACATCACACCACTATTACTGCCCTGAATCTCAATCACATTTCTGCCCACATCAGACCAAATACATCTGATGGCAATCTAAGTTTTAATAGACAGGTAAATTCTGTTTTGTCAAGTTCAGGTTCTTCCAACTCTGAACCGCCTCCAAAAATCTGGTGTTTCCAATCACCCACTGATCTAGAAAGAGTTCTTCATGTACTAATATCACCCAGGCTCAACTCAAGGCCAGACTCCAAACTGTTTTCCCGACTGAACTAAAGGCCAGACTCCAGACTAGTCTCCAGGCAGGACTCCATCCCAGACTCCACATTGGACCCCCTCTACCGAAGCATCTCTCAAGCTCCCATTCAAAGCTAATTCAAAATGTTGTTGCCTGGTTATTAACAAAAAAAAAAAAAAAAATGAGACCACGTTACCCCCTATCTTTGGATCTTCACACTGTATCCTGATCCCTGAAGACCCACTATCCTTCTCCGGCTTTTATTCACTTTTTTTTTTTTTTACCCAATTCCATGGGTGTTAAGTTGTGGTAAAGTTTGTTTATGTTTTAAATTTGTTTTATTTCCACATCTGTTTTGCACATATAGTAAATCTAGTTATGCTTGAATGTCTGGGCTGACAGTGTTTCTGTTACTGTGGAACACATTGGTGCAAAACCTGTGCCTCTTAAAGTGCTTTATAAATGAAACAAACTTGATAGGATAGAATTGTCAGAATAATAATGACGATGATGATGATGACTTTGACCCTTTGTTGATCTCAGAGATTTGTGCGTATTGTTGTTCCATTTTTTTCACATCTGGTAACAAGCTGCAGCTTTTCAAATGTTTATGTTATCACACAAAATGTAGGACAACTAAAATATGCATTAAATTGAAAAAGGTAATAAATAAAAAAAAACAACAGCAGCAGTTTTTTAATGCCCTAATTTTATGGGATGTGTGTGATCTTCCCTCACGCAGCAGGGACCTTGAATAAACTGTTCAAAAGATGCAAACAAACATCAACACGGACCCTCAGCGGCAGACATGTATTTTTATTTTTTCAGGGATGCACCGGATGCTATTTGTGTTCCAGGACGAACATCACACCACTCACCAGCAAAAACCTAGATCACCGATGCTGTGAATCATACATGAGTCACTTTTCACGGCGTCTCAGCAAAAAGATGGCGTCAAAAATAGAATGAGGGAAAAGATCTCTTTCGTTTGTCTTAAAGTGCAGCAGAAAGTCACCTCTGCAAAAGCTGCTCACAACACAATGAGAGATAATGGTAAATAAACAGATGCAGTGCGGACTTGATAATATGCTGAATATGAAACAGTAACATTTAACAAGTATTTGTTACAAATAAAAAATTACCAACAGACCAAAACCCCGGAGAGATTTTTGTATTTATTTTTACACCATTTCCATGTCATCCAACTTTTCTCATTTTGAATCTGCTTCGAGTAAAAGACAGTCACCTTCCACATTCTTATGTCACCACTGACACTTGGACTACTTTCATCCACTACAGTTCAACACTTCAACTCAGTTTTGCTTTTACATTGGTACTGGACATTTTCTACTGATAATTATGCCAGGCCACATATATAAACATGTATATATTGTTATTTTTCACTTCAGATCCTTTCAGGTACCCAACACATCAACACCTCTCACTATACTTCAGCTGCTTGTAGAGTTAACACTTCTACTGATGGCTCCATATTAAATTACAAAATAATAATTATTCAGAAATAAACACTTCTCAGTCGGAGTCAGATTGATTTTTTGAAACTTTCATTTTTCAGATTTGCTCTTACAGAAGCCAATATTAACCAGTGACGCCTCAACTTCAGTGAAACCCCAACTTTCTTTCAGCAGTTACACTTAAGGTCGAATTTCAACTCCTTTCAGAGCTTTATTTTTTTATTCATTTCCTGAATTTAGAATTTTTTTGCACAATTTTTTTCTTCCATACTTAACTCCTTTCTTTAGCTCCTTTCAGTGCAAGCATCATTCTCTGTATTTTAGATTGTTACTTATTGTTTGAACTCTGCTCCTCTGGGGTTTGTAAAGCTGCTTTGTGTCAGATCTGAAACCTGCTGTATCAACTAAAATTCACTGTAATTTCAATGATGTTTCAGCTCCTTTCAGCTGTCACACTTCATCTCCTGTTAGTGGTTAAATCTTGTCACCTCTTAGCCTTTTTGGTTTTGAATTGGGCCAAAGGAAACTTAAATGGACAGATTCTGTTCCAGAGGTTTTGTTGCTTGGGTTGATGAGAAGTGGATTTTTAAATAAATCCACTCCCTTACTGCTGCCTGGCTGCAGGAACCCTCATTTTATTGAACCAGCATATGTCAGTGCTGTACTGGGACACTTGGAGGCCTCATCTTGGCCCAAATGTCCCACCAGAGGAACACTTCTGCGATCGGGTCCCCCTGTGGTCAACTGGTATTAAAAAATACGACGACCAGCTGCTGTTTTCCTGAGAGTAGAAATCCAGAAAGCCAAAAGCTCTGGTCCCTGTCTGATTTTTAAAACGGCCGGCAATGAAAGAAAAGTTCAGTGGAGTCATTTTAAATTTTATGGAAACTGACCGTTGGAGCAGATCAACCGATTTAAGTGTCTGGAGCAGTAAAAGGTGAAGTGAGGTACAGCAGCGGCCAAATGCAATAATAAAACCACTTCAGCTTTGATGAAATAAGATGACAACACAAAGGCAGCGACACAGGGGAGTCATGTTAACCTGAATGTCAATTAGCAAGGAGTGTCAGACTGGAAAGTGCACTGGCAATCAGCACTTTGATTCCAGTTTTGAAAGCATCGTCAGGAAACTGACGGAGTTGAAAGAGGTTGGACAGCCGACAACCGAACAGCGGGAGCATTGGGGACATTTCTGCTCCGCTTTAATGTGACAAGAGGAAAAGTTTGGAAAGTGAGGAAAGTCACGTTCCAAGGAAACTTTAAAAGACTCAAGGTAACACCTCCATCGCCACATCCTACACCGCCAAACACCACTTAACCTTGTTCTTTTCACCACTGGCTCGGGTCTTTTTCAGTGTCTCTTTCGCCATTTTGTCACTCTTTGATTTAATTTCAAGTTAAAACTGTTACCAGTCCTTTCAAACATCCATGGACCCTGTGGAGGCAACAATCAGTGTGTCAGTCCAGTCCGAACCCCATCAGCAACTGTTGCCTGGGAAATTCTGGCTGGGACGTTCATGCTCTCCTCAGGATGAACCGTAACAAGTCTGGTGACCTTCAGACTTTTTTTTCTCTTGCGCCACCATCAGGTCAACACCCTGATTATTGAGCAGATACCTGCAGAAGTAATGTTGTTCATGAGCCTCGGGTGAACTCTGTTGAGTGCTAAACACTAAACTAAGACCGTGAACACAGTAAATATTCCATCTGCTAACATCTGTTAGCATTGAACATGTTAGCATTGTCACTGTGAATATGTTAGCGTGCCCATGTTAGCATGATATTACTAGACTAGACCTGGTTGTTTGAAACACGAATCCTCCCTGTTAAGGCGGAACCAGACAAAGAATGAATTATGACTCTGTTTTCCGGCAGCTGACAAATGAAGGAGTGTGTTTGAATTTTTCATCGCAGGGATTAATAATTAACTTGTTTTCCTCCCACATCAGCCTCTCTGGACCAATCACGATCTGACGGCGACAGGTCGATGATGTCACGAGAGTTTATACCAGTTTGGATTGTAGCAGGAAGAAGATGAAGCTGATCAACGACCCAGTCGACACATGTCTCGGGTCCAGTTCAGAACCAATGTGCAGCAGCTTGAGGGCATATGGACATCGTATGAATGTTGCCTTCACTCACAATAACTAACCAACATTGAAAAACTTCAGGGATTCAGGCCTAAATCACAGCTGTTTTTTGTTTTTTCTTTTTTTTTCAACCGTCCAAGAAACCTTGGACTCCCAGACTCCTGCAGAGGTTCTGGGATTCAGCGACCAATATTATCGGACTCCTGTAGAGGTTCTTTAAATGGATCTGAACACTCAATGGGCTACAACCGACACAAACCACAGCTAGATACTGTTCTTACTTCACTGACCTGGTTAGAAACACGGTTTAAGATTGATTCTTTCAATTTATGGATCAATTTTAAATCTCTCGATGGATTAAGATCATTTTTGAGATCTACTCTTCACTGTAGAACCTGTGTTCACCTGACATCCTCAGACCAGAACCAGGAGCCGGTGGCAGCAGCTGCTGAAAATTCAAACTTAGTCTTGTTCTAATGCAGTTATTCATGAACTGGGCTGTTATGCAGAACTAAAAGAAACAGACGAGTCACACATTACATTATGTTAGATTAGTTGTGACTATATGGTTCCACCCAGTATCTGTCAGCTGTAACTGTTGTGTAGGTAACAGAACCAGTGTATTTATCTGTATAATCAGAATCTAAAAAGAAGTAACTGGTTTCTATCGGACTCTGATCAGCTGTGATCAGATCTCAGTGTTTATTAACGTCTCTGTCAGCGACTCTGACTCCTCCTGTGGAAACATCATCAGTGGAGGCTGCTGGATAAACAGAGGACGAATCAGTGAAAGAGCTGGAATAATATAGAACATGTAGAACATTAATAAACACTTCCACGTGTTCTTTTAGCTGTTTACATTACAACATAAATGTGTTATGACACACTAATAATGTGAAGTTTACAGGTCTTATCCAGGTAAATGGAGCACACACTGTATACTGTGTGTGTGAATGTGTGTTTGTGTGTGTGTGTCTGTGTGTGTGTGTGTGTAGGAAAACATCAGTACCACACACACAGAGTAGTAGTCTTCTGTGTATTAAATGTATATTTCATCTTCCTGTTTTCATTCAGGCTATAACCTCTATAACTGTTCATCTCTCTCTCTCACTCAGAAACACATACGCACACACTCTCCTGTAATGAGTGATGTAACTGATATGGTGCAGTGCAGAAACACAGCTCACCTTGTATCTCAAATGGTTTCCAACAGCAGGTCAGGGCTAACACATACACACACACACACACACAAACACACACAGATATAAACACACTGAGTAGAGCTGAGAGGATGGTGTGAGTTATTTTTACTCTGAGAAGTGGAATAAAAACCGTGTGTTGTTTCTCCTACATCTGAAACAGCAGCAGCACATAGAGGAGGATCTTCTCTGCGCCATTTTCATGGAGAACCGAGGAAATCCACCGGCATGAGACTGCGATCTCCATCCTCCGGCTCCGTTTTATGTCGGAGAGCCGGCTGGGAGCCTCGTGGCCGTCTGGAGCCGATAGGCGGGAACAGCGCTGACACATCTCATCTCTCTCATCTGCTGTGACTCAGGAGGAACCCGCCCCAGCGCCAGACGCAAGTTACGCACCAGAATCATATTCATGTGTATTCACGTTCTGCAGCGGTTATAAGTCAACCTGACATTTTAGGCCAGATTTGAACTAAAATGACTTTAGTTTGAAGTCAGGATCAGGCTCACGCACGGTACTTTGAGCCTGTTCTGTTCACACATGATCATCCAGCCAATGGAGCAGCGGAGGTTTGTATCATTTATTTTTCATTCATGAAATACCTCTTTTATTTAAAGGGTCAAAGGTGAATCTCTGTCGCTGCCCCCAAGAGAACAGTTGAAACACAGCCATTTGCAGCTGACGGTCAGATGTTCGAGTTGAAGCTCGTGTCTGTGTGTTGAATATGAAGCGACAGCCAGCAGATGTTAACTTAGCTTAGCATCAAGAGTGAAAACAAGGAGACACAAAAAACCCACCTACTAGCTCCTCCTAAATCCATAATGTATGTCATTTGTGGTTTTATGGGTGTCCTGTCTCGGACTGAATCTCAGCCCGGAGCACAGACTTTCGGGAGTCTAAGCTGATTTTCTTTCAACCAAGTCGAGGAATAATCCGGCACAAAGCCCCCTTTAAAACTGTCATTTGTATGGATCTAACTTTTCCGCTGACATAAGGGCACAGGTGGCATGTCCCGTACCTGGTCGGTCTCCATGTCCTCATGCTGTCACAGACTCCTGTTTAGCCTCTGAGCCTTTAGGCCAATTTCAAGCCCACGTCCATGTCGTACTTCCCTCTTCTGTGCGTCTCTGAGCGTCTCTCTGGACGTCTCTGAGTTTACGACCGTGTGCGGCCCGTATGCGCCGGACCACAAGTCCACCAGGGCAGACACACCCAGCGTAATACAGATCTGCATCTAGGTCCGCGGGCCACACCCCTGTTTGTTCTGGAGAGTTTTTGGCCCGGTCACAGCAGAGTGTCGATGGATGTGAAGCACCAGACTTGTGAGGTCAGAAGTTGGGATTTACTGCACGACGGTTGGCTCGCTTCAGGCTTTTATTGTGAAAGTGTCCCCGGCTGCTTGTGTAAAGCCTCGTCTCCTGAAAACCAATGGTTCACGGACAAGAAGTGCCCCCCCCCACTAAATGTTGGTTATTCTGCCCCAGACAAAATCAATAAACTGGTCACGGTTGTGTTCGTAGTAGTTGCCTTCGTGGTCAAGTGATGTCACCTCTGTTCGACCAGTCATCATTGACACTGACTGTTACCAACCGCAGTAACTGAACCTGAACTTGGCCTGATTTGGTTTCAGGAAAGCAGGTTGAGAACAAAGAAAACGGAGTAAAACAATGAATAGATGCTGTGTTCAGGCTCCCAGACATCAGGACGGCAGCCAGAACCGGACCCGGGAGGCCCAGAACCGCATCAAAGAACAAGTTCGGAAATGAGATCCGTGGGTTCGCCAAAGCCGCTTTTCTGCAGGACTGAGTGACGTTGGGTGATGTCGGGTTGGTGGTGGTTCAACATCCGCCTCCACTCGTTCACCAGGAACGGGGCTACAACCCCGTTTTCATCTGGCACGGTCATGCGCAGACGCATCCGGCCAATTAGAGTAGACGTAGACCACAGAAGACGTCACATGGTCGCATCAGCCTTCAGAAAAAAAAGAGCTGACATCTCTGGACATTGGCCAGAGATTTTCAGATTTTCAGACTGATTCTCAGAGGTTCTATCCCAGACCGGTTTAATCTCTGATTCTCAGCCAATCACACGGACGTCATCCCACTCTAACAGGCACCTGTTCCTCTATCTCTGTGAGGACACACTTTGACGTAACACAGATCCCCACTCCCAAACCCGAACCTGAACCTCCACCCTAAAACAGTGTGTGTCGCATATCCTGACATAATGTGTGTGCGTGTGTGTGTGTGTGTGTGTGTGTGTGTGTCTAGTGTGTCTGTTCTGGTGTGTGACAGATTATCCGGTTCTGCGGTTGAAAGCAGAACTGATTAAATTCACTCACGTGACGAAACACTGGAAAGTGACACACACACACACACACACACACACACACGCACACACACACATGATTTTCTGTTTATGTTTGTTTTTTTCATCTCCACTTTATAAATCCTGTTACTTCAGTTCTTTTATGATCCTGTGTCGGGTTGTTCATTTCTTTATGTTCTACTCAGTGTAGATTATGAATGAACACTGATACGTAATAATGAACGAGAGTTTAGTGACCTATAATCAACATTGTAAAATAGTCCGTGCCTGTAAATAGTCCGGTGCCTGTTGGCGATCATAAAAGGAGGCGGAGGTTAATCCCCAACATATCGGTGGAACCGCAAAGAACCAACACATTCCTTCATCTAAGATGCTTCCTCGTTCGTCTGTGGCTATAATTTCCTTCACAAAGCTCATTTAAAAAAAAAAAGAAAAAAGCAAAGAAGCAACAAAATGTGTTGTTTTTTTTTTTGCGTTTTGACTGCATAAACAGTTTTTGTTTTTTTGGACTTGTTCCTCTGCCTGTCTCATTTCCCCGGTTAATGAGGAAGGTAATTTAAGCTTTTTATTGTCTGTCTGCAGCTGCAGAACAAACAGCTCAGTAATTAGATTTGTGTGTTTGTGTTATGAGACAGTGGGGGTGGGGTTGGGGGGTGGCAAACCCCTCCTCAAGGCCTTCTCCTTTCCACATTCGTTCTTACGGTTCCTCTATCTGTTTGGGTTTGTTACGATTTCTGAGTCCGGCGGTGGATCTTTGTGTGACAGGTTCTGTGTTGTCGTCATCTTCAAAGGTGATCATATCACGTTACCACGGCGCTACACTGCCATGGTGACCTAACCTTCCCACTTGACCTGCTCCTTAGCAGGTTTACTCCAGAGGATCAGGTCAGAACGGATCCAGGAACCAAAAAAGACCAATAAGATCCCTAGAAAACCAGAGTCAAAGAGACACATTACAAGGATCTGTTGATCTGTGGAAGCGTTTTGCTGATCCAGACTTTCTGTGTGCCCCTCTGGTTTTAAAACAGAGGCAGAGTTTATCGCATTAAACAGCTACATATCTATTACAGCTTCATTTCAACCAAACAAAGATTCTTTGATCCCAACGACGATGATTTTACTCTGGTTCCATCACTGCAGCTCAGAACAACTCGAGGAGAATCTGTGACCATAAAGGGACAAAAGACAAAAGTAACCAATTGGAAACTTATTAAGAATTCATTTACTTATTTACAATTTAGCTTTAATCTGATGGTATTGATTGGAAACGATTCCAGTTGTTTTCTTTCTTTCCTTTTCTGCTATAGTCATGGGATCATATGTTTATATTTCACCATTTCTTCTCAGATCATATAAAGTAACTTTATTCATGGTTCTGATGATGTTTTCTGTAATTAATAGGAAAATCCCAGAGTCAACGGAGACGGTTTAGAACCAGCCTCCTGATCCAGGTGGTCCAGATGGTCCAGATGGTCCAGGATTAGTGAAGCTAGGTAATGAAAAGTTACCACAGGCCCCTGGTTCACTGTTAATCAAGGCAAATCACCATGGTAACCATGGTGGAGAGCCATGGTCATGGTAAATACTTTTTTTAAAATCTGCCCCCCGGGGTAAACAGACAGTCCGCTGAGTGCAGCCGCTGTGTATTTCAAGCCAGGGGTGTGAGACGACCTCCGACGGACAGGGAGGCCACTCTGTGTCCTCTGGTCTGGATCAGCCAGTTTGGGGGGTTAGCTCAGGTTGCCTCAGAGTCTGGCCCCCCAACTCACTCCCCGCCCCCCCCAGCTCACTCCTTGCCCCCTGTGTCTTACCACCAGGACCCAACACATTAACCATGACAGGGTGTTTTCATGCTTCGTCTCTCTTCCTCCTTGTCACGCGTCACCGTGGCGTCTGTGATGTTGTTGTGGTGACGACCTCCCGTGACCTTTAGCCGGCTCAGACCTGCAGCAGCATTTCCGGGGCGATACCTGCATCATTTAATCATCGGAGACAAACAGAGCCAGACGTCTCATGTCCAGACAAGACAGACAGAGACACTGAGTCTGATCTGCCAGAGGAATAAAACCCATTCGGACTCTCTGCTGTTAAGAACCAGAACCAGAACCAAATGTGTCTGAGTCCATCGGCTCAGGAACCGTTTTTTATCGGACAACAGAGGAAAGAGTGTAACTCTGTCAATAGTGATCAATCATCAAAATCTGAAGAGCTTATTTTCTTCTTCTCCTTCATGTCCTTCTCCTCCTTCCTTTACCTGTAAAACTATAATTTTCTTTTTCTTTTCTCTTCGTCTTTTAACACATTCCCTTCTTCCTCCTTTTCCTCTTTCTCCCAACTCTTTTCTCTTCATCCCATATTTTGCTTCTTTTCTCCTCTTCTTTCTCTGATTCCCTTGTTCGCCCACAAGGTCTTTGTCTTTTCCTCTGTTCTCATCATTCACTTTATCCACCTCCTCTCTCTCTCTCTCTCTCCGTCTGTCCAGCAGTTAATTGACATTCAGTCTGTGTTTTCTGTAAATTGAATGTCTCTGTCCATTACACTGAGTGTCAAGCGGCAACTTGACGAGGCGACAAACCAATTACAGGTCGCAGACGGGCCATGAGATGTCTGTCTGTCTGTCTGTCTGTCTGTCTGTCTGTCTGTCTGTCTCCTCCTGCACAAAATATTTTAAAAAAACACAGAGGAAGAAGAAACTGAGGAAAAGAAGGTGAAGGATTTTAACTGACAGAGAGACAGAGATGTAATGTAATGAGATTACAGTAATCTGATTACAAGTATCACTGTGAGGAGAGAAACATCAAGAAAATTTAATCTTATAAGAGTAAAGTCCAACTATTATAAGAATAAATTTTATTTTTATGACAGAATGAAAAAATAATGTTGAATATTATGAGAAAAATCTGAAGGATGAAGTCTCAGTTTCACCAGCTTATCTGAATTTTTTTTTTTTTTTTTTAACCACAGATTATTTGAATAAAACCATCACGATTCGAAAACGTTTGATTTTCAAAATGTGATGTTTTTATTCTGAAAGCCTGGTTTTATGCTAGGCTAGGCTAATGGGCTACAGGAAGAAATGAACAAGGAAAAGTGAATTTTATTTATAAGATAAAGATTCTTTAACTAGCTCACAACTTTTAGATATTCAATGAAAATGTAATACTTATATAATAATAATTAATGTATGATTAATCAGAATTGAATATTTATTGGTTGTTCAGGCATCTTCATTCATACTACACCTCCTCCCTCGCTCCTCTACTTCATCTCCCCCCTGTTCCTCCCCCCTCTCTGTCTCCTTTAAATTTTATCAGGTAATTAAAGGGCAACTTAATGGAGAGATTTACAGCAGCCTGTTAAACCAATGCACCTCTCTTCCTCTCCCCATTTCACTTGTACCAGCATCTTCAAGGTTCATCGTTGGAAAGAACCGATTCTGGTTAAGAAATATTAGAAATCCTGGGGGGGGGGGCAAGAGAAAGATGCAGCAATAAATTGAAGAGAGAGAGGGAGAGAAAAAATAATAAGACAGAGAATTAAATGATGTTGAAGCTATAAAAAAAGAAAAGATTTAATCAACTGATAATAGGAGCAATCAGAAAAACAGATTCTGGCAGGAGGAGGAGGAAGAGGAGGGACACATAAGAGGTAAAAGGAGGAAGAAGTGGAGGAAAAACAGAAGGAGGAGGAGGAGGAAGAAAAAGAGGAGTAGTAGGATGGAAAACAGATTAAAAAAAACACACTGATCCTTCATCCTGACAAAAAATGAACAGATCAGTCTTTTTCATAATGAGTGTTTTAAGAAAATATCATCAACAGATGCTTCAGATTTTTCCTCATGAGTTTTAATTGAATATCATTAAACTCCTTATTAGAAATTAACTTGAAGATGCCAATATATTTTCTATTAACAGATCAGATCAGCAAGAAAATAAGTTTACAGCATTAATGGGTTAAATTCTTCAAGTATTACTATATTATTAAACCTAATTTTAATGATTTCCATGTTTTTTTTTATTATAATAAAGAATAATATTAGATAAGTGAAATACATTGTAACGTAAGGATAATTAAAGTTTCATTAACTGGATTCCACTGAAATATTCCATCAAAGAAGAGTTGTGAGGCTCCAACCGGCAATTACTGTCATTATCAATACATCTGACTGTTATTTAATTTAATTATTGATCGAGTTCACTGCCAGAGAAATTTTCACAGAGAGAATCTGGCACCAGTTAATTCTCCTTGTTATTTAATCAATTATCAAAATTGCTGCCAATTACTTGTCTGTCAATCACCCCATTGATTCGTCAGTCAATTATTCCACTACTGGTCAGCGTGTGGCTGACTAGAGAAATGATGAAGGTGGAAGGTGGGGGTCAACAAGGTCAACAGCCCTCCAGCAGGGCCCCTGCTTATAAAGTTGTTATGGAGAAGATGTTGGCAAACAGTTTTATTCCCTATTCAAGCAATTAAAGAGCCACACGATCCTTCATCTGGATCTGGTCTCTTATTTCACCTGATGGATCTATGGCCAGTGCTCCCTCTTCTTCTAGCTCTAATTTGGTCTTCATCGGCTGCTGAGGGAAACCTATGGCTGCTTTAGCTGCTAAATGCTCCACGATTTTCACCAGCTGGTCTCTGACTGCTACTATAGCAGGAAGTGGACAGGGGCTTTTTACAGCTTTTATTCTGAAAACACTGAGACTGAACCAGACAGGAAATGTGTCACAAAAACCAGAACAAGGATTATAAATTCTCTGTGTTTACAGCTACAACTGCGTCACATGACCCATTGCTAATAGAAAAATAATGATTGAATTAATACTGAACTTCAGGAATGATGGTCATGGGTAAAAGAGACCTCATCCATCCACCCGACCTCCACTAGAGCTTCTGTGGTGCAGGAAGGAAAGATCATAGATTATTAGTGTTTGACATTTAATACAGGAACACAGTAGATAATTGATTATTACTGTCTGACATTTAATGAATAAAACAAGCTGATGGAATAAATAACTGGCATTAGTAAGCTGCAGCATGAATAATTTGGGTTTAAGTCCTTGTGTCTGCTGAGCCTCTACCTCCCTCTGGACACGTTTCCTTCCTCAGCCAGTGGCAGCACTTCTCTTTCATTCAGACTCTCACATTTTCCTCTTTTTATTTCGTTTTGTATGACATACCCCCCCCCCCCCCGGTCGTTAACAACATAATCCCGCCTGTAAAATAATAAATATGGTGACGAAAACACAAATTTCATCGGCGCAAAAAAAACCCCCAAAATGTTTTGAAAATGTATTTAAAGTTTTGCGCCGAATCCCCTTTTTTCTTTCTCTCTTTATGAAGCTCATCAGATAATAGGTGAGTAGATTTATTCTTTTATGGAGGTGACATCGACCCTCGAATAACGATGAGTAATGGAAGTTATTACAAAATGTATTTCAGTGATAGTAACCTCAGCGCTCGCTTGACAAAATGAGAAATATCACCCACAGGAGATGCTGCCTGATAAATGTGTTAATGCCTCATTTTTTTATGGAATATTCTTAATCGTCCTTCACCAACAAAGCTGACATTGCACTGTCTTTTCCTTTTTTTTCTCTCTCTCTCTCTTTTTGTCCTCCTGAGTCCTGACACT
This sequence comes from Istiophorus platypterus, assembly GCA_016859345.1. Lineage (NCBI taxonomy): Eukaryota > Metazoa > Chordata > Actinopteri > Istiophoriformes > Istiophoridae > Istiophorus > Istiophorus platypterus. The sequence continues at coordinate 22,811,435 of CM029127.1, read as the reverse complement.
GCTCTTCAGTCGTTCATGTCCTTAATAATATCTCTTTTTTCATCTGTCTTTTATATTTGATGGAGGGTGAAAAGGCGGCGGGGACTGTGAACGGAAAGCTTCGCTTTCAATCTCCTCCACTGACTTTGAAGAGACTCTTTAGCCTTTTTTAAAAGGAGGCAAAGTGAAATTGACAGTAGGTTATTTTCTATAAAAGTTCTGTGGAGGGACAATGAACAAAGTGTCAGAGAAAGAGCAGAGGAAGAGGAGGAGGTCTGACAGCTGATGGAGATAGTGGGGGGGGTCACCCATGAGATGAAAGGGGTCAGAATTATTTTATTCTACCATTAAGATTTGATGCAGACACTGAAATATTTCATGACTCTTTCTGCTTTGAAGCTTTAAACTGACAAAGACGAGACACTTCCAAGAGACACCTTCACTTCACTCGTTTCATTGTAAAAGGGTAAAAAGACAGTTTGTCCATTGATGTACAACCAATAATCAATAATGACAAAGTGAAAATGCATTTTCAGAATTTGTGAAAAATGTTATACAAATCAAAAACGGAAATCTCTCATCTATGAAAGTATTCATCTGCTGTTCTGTGGCTCCGGACTCTTTGCTTTGATGTTCCCCCAGATGTGGATGTGACCCAACCTGGACCTGGACTGAAAAATGTCCTGACGTCCTAGGAATGTGCCCACGATCAGACCTGAGACTCAGACTGGTCCTCACAAACATAGGAGTGCCAGTGACCTGCTAACAAGATGTTTTTGTGTTTTTCTGTCCTTTTGCATCTTTCATACATTTGGCATCTCAGCAACATAACCCAGTTTCTAACACACACATACACACATACACACAGATAGTGCTGAGGCTGCATACATCAGTAACACTCCATATCAAACAGCTGCCTCCCCGCGTGTGTGTGTGTGTGTGTTTCAGTCAACTGATGTGCACATGGTAGCATGTTTGTGTTTGCGTGTGTGTGTGTGTGTGCATGTGTGTGTCTTCATGCATAAGTGATAGTTTCAAAGTGTTGATTTCTCATACATCTGAAAGCCACACACACACACACACACACACACACTCAGCATGTTGTTTAGTTCACTGTTTTAAGTGGCTGCTGGTCCACAGTTAATTCAACACTCTGAGACCGGCTGCAAATATTCCACTAGAAACTGATAGAAACTCAATTTAAAAAAAGAAACAAACAAACTAGAAACTCTTTGTAACTGCCCCCCCACAAACACAACCCTGGGCGGCTAATAGAGGACAGGATCAAGGGGCAGAGGCTGGCTTTTGATGATGTGATCCCCCTCAGAATTTATGGAACCAACAGAGGACTCAGCCAATAAAAGGACACGACAGTCCAACCAGAGCGCAGCGGGGATGAGCGACAGCTACAGGGTCTGTGTTGCTGTCATCGTGCAGCTGCAGCAACAGCACGGACCCACGGTTCCAGGCCGAGAAAGTCCACTGAGGGTAGCAGAACCTCATCAGCACTGGGCCACAAGATCCAGAAAGGTTCAGAGCAGTTTCCGATTGTCTGACCCATCCTGACCTGTTACAAATCACTGTTACGAAAATGAAACTGCTCAACAACCCCCCCCCCCCAGACTTTAACTGCCAGATGCCTTTGCAAAGAAATATTAAGAGACCAACAGGCCCTTTCTCACAGAGTGTGTCCTGAATAAATGATGCAAAAATGTAAAAAATTCACAGGTGAGTCTGCTCCAGCTCACGTCAGGTTGTTTCAGACACCGGCGGCTGATCCGACAAGCGCCGACGTTCTGTCAATGTTCCACAGTAATAATTCAGATAAACATGAAAACCAGACTGGGATCCAGGGGAATTTTAGCAGGTGTAACAACAGGTGTAAGAAAACGTCTACACACAGGTATACGATGTGTATCATGCTTTATGTCTGTGCGTGTTAAGGTGTGTGTATGTTTGGGAAAACAGTTTAGTAACAGACGTCATGGTGTTTGACCCTAAAAACAGGAATAAAAGAAAATCATCAGCGTCGAAGAAGTAAATCAGCGGTGGAACTCTACTCCGATGCAGTTCGAGCTCATTTTGGTGATTTAGCTCTTTGTTTACCTCCGACCTGATATAATAAATGACATCATTAGATTTCACACACACATACACACACTCACTCACATATTCTTCTTTGTGTCCAATTCCATCCACATGCGTCGATTGTAAGATTAGAATCTGCACCTCCTGCATGTTTCCTCTGCCTCTTTCTCCCCGTTTTCACACAGAAAGTTATTCCTAAAAACATGACAATATCTGGTTTGTTATCTGCAGGAATAATTGACTTCAGGGTGTCAGCACAATGCTGCATATATTCCACTCCTGTCTATTTAAATGTAAAGTAGGGGGCCAGAAAAACAAAAGGAAAAGCAGATGGATAAAAAAAAGTAGCTTCGTCATCATCTGTTTAAAAGCAAAGACACAAAGTTAAAAAAAAATCATTGGAATAGTGAAAATAAAATCAAAAACAATTTCAGAGTCACACATGAGCCAGAGTCAGACACGTATTGATTCGTGTCTGAATCATCCAATCACAGTTTGTCTGTGCTGCCATAACAAGATGAGAATGTTCCTACTGTTTCACACAAAAAGGCAAAAGCTTTGCCAAAAGCACGGAGAACAAACGTAGCATAAAACATAAAAAAAAACCACATTAAATAAGACAGAAACCAACATAAGGGAAATGACTCAAAGAGGGAAAATGAAAACAGAGAAAAGAGAGAGAACAGTTAACAAACCGTTAACTGACAATCTGAGCAGAAAAAGATTCACCTGGACACAGTTCTTCAGGTTCTTTAGGTTGAGACCAGGTCTCTGTGGGGTCCAGACCATCTGCTCCAGGACTCCTGGTCCTCCTGGTCTCTGAGGACAGTTCTCCATGACTCTGGTTGTGTGTTTGGACTCGTTGTCCTGAATGAATCTGGTACCAGTCAGACGCCTCCTGATGGGATCAGTGATGAAGAAGAAGCTGAACATCTGAGGAGCCGATAACTTTTGTACGGTTCTGTCTATTTTGGTCCTGTACCACTGAGACGCTCAAGCTTTGCTCATACCTCAGTACAGACCTGCACCGGGATGCACATGCCTCTTTACGACCGAGGATCTGAAGCCAAGAAAACAAGATGTCCGCCTCACGACAGCGACAAGAAGAGGAGCTCCTGTGTGTGTTGGATTTATCTCAACAACAAGAGAGAAAAGTGCGTGTGACTGCGTAGTGAGACCAGAACGGGGACAGACTCTGGCTCCTGCTTCAGACCAGAATCTATAGACGCTGATCCCAGATCTGTGTCTTGAGGACATTTTCTTAAGAAGAGGCCCGATGGCTGCAATTTCCTTTGAGTGCTGATAAATTCCTGCAGTCACTCTTCAGACGGCGGAGTTACAGAGTTCATCTGGGCGAGCTTCACACAGACTAACTCAGCTTCACTGGACCGGGATTAAATTATACAGAGCAGACGGATCACAAAGTGAATGCAGGATGACACTGTGGGTGAGGAAACCGGGAGGACGTCCCAGCCTGCGCCCCAACGCCACGTGAAGCCCTGCTACCCTCCGCCGGACGATCCATATGCGACTCAGGCGGTGGCGGCAAAGACTCAATAAAACATGCAGCACGTCGGAGGAGATCCGGCTGACTGAGATCTGAGCATCCTGCAGGAAGCCAAACAGAGCGAGGACTTCGATTTCCTGCTCAGATCAGCTGCCGCACGGAGGAAGCGAAGGTCAAGAGCACGAAATCAGCATGGGTGGAAATCCTGAGTCTCATGAAAATGTACCGCTGGAAAAATTCCACTTTAAAACATCGCACGACAACATGTAACAACACAGGAACATGAGAAGACATAGTTTTTAAATGACAACACAAGCAACACGATCCGCTTTCTGACTCAGAAACTCTAGAAATCAAACCGATCACCAAAGTATTGATCACAGAGCCTGACGCAACATTGGCACAGTTCTTCAAACAGCCTCAAACGCACCTGGACATGGAGATCTGATGGTCTCTGACTGATCAGATCACCGGATGTTCTAGTTCTACATACTGAAGACTTTCCTCACATTATGTTTGTGAGTCATGCAGGTCAGGTTCTTCCTCTCAGTCATTCTGGCCTGTTTTTACCCCCCTTTTCCCCACTAGAATGAGGGTTTTGAGGTTTCACAAGATAGATAAAGGATGAAAATATATGTTGGTGGGGTAGAGTTTATCATGGTCCTGCACAGTAAGTGGATCATCTGCAGCTGGTTCATTCACAGAGCTTCAAACTGAACTTTGATGGTTCTAAATCAGCCCGTGTGGCTTTGTACAAAACAAGATCTACAGACTGATGCTTGAGTCACAACTGTTGGCTTTAAACTAGAGTCTAGAAACACTGGACCTGTTACCGGCATGAGACGATAAACCTGCAGGCAGATTCTAGTTGTCTCTGATTCCTCCTCCTCCTCTTCCTCCTCCTCCTCCTCCATTTCCACCTCACTCTGTGAACTGGCATCTGTGCATAAATGAAGTGATTACACTTTGCTCTTTAGAATAAATTATGCATTGCAGCATTCACCTCATTAACTGTCTCTGTTATTGAACACATTTTCTTCATTTTCTCTCCATATCACGTCCTATCTGTCCTCCCCTTTTCTTATCTCTGAGGAAACAAACTCCAGACGACACAGCAGTTTACTGCTTTTATATGACCTGGGCCTCTCAGGCATTGCTGCACCGCAACCAATCACCAGACTGACTGAAGGTATCAACAGCGCCACATAAACCTGTATCTACTGTAATAACCTCCACGATCACAGAGGCTTCACCCAAGAGACGTCCCTAGATTCTGAGAAAACATTTTGATCAATTTTTGTGAATCATACGAATCTTGTTTTTTTTTATTTCCAATTGGCCTGAATATGAAACTTTTTTTTCATATATATATATATATAACTTCAGAAAAAGTGTTAGCGTTATATTGAGACTGTCCGCCAATGAAAAACAACCCCAAAGGTCATTTGTGCAAGCTGCCTGTTACAGACCATATATACATTTTATGGCCACTCTGATTCATACAAAATGTGTTTCTGAAATAACTGCAACAGCAGATGTGTTTTGTTGGAAACATAATTAGAACAAGTTATGTTTTGTTGTCAATGGGTTTTTTGGGGTTTTTTTGAAACGTTTTTAATTAATGTATCTGACAAGTCACAAACATGTTGATACTGAACGTCACAGTAAATGTTCAAAGACAACTTGTTTGTTTTCCACCTGCAGTGACTCCAGCATCATTAAACTGATTCATGCTTCTGTTCAGACTCTAAGAGAAACCCTGGTCTGGTTTAATCCAGAAGAAGGTCACAGTGACTTAAGACACAAGCTGTTGATTTTACACTGATGTAAAACCAGGATCTTTCCTGAATCTGAACCAAAGAGCTTATGTCCTGAACCTCAGATGGGGGTCAGGATGTGAACCTGGTCTTTGGTTTGATAGTCATTGGCTTAATCCAGTCAGAGATTATGTTTGCTACGGAAATGTATGTTGCAACTGAAAAAGTAGTTATTGTGCTTTAACTTTAACAAACCTCTACTATAGTATTGTCCCAAAATAAAAGGGTTGTTCATTTTTTTTAACACTAACATTTAACATTTAATTAAGGGAACCTCCTACAGGTCATATCAGAGACAGCCTATAGGTCCTTTAAGTTGGAGAACTTGTTGCTTATATTAGTGAACCAGGCACTTGTGTATTTGCAGCAGAAGAAATTCTCCTTCAATGAAGGGAATCCTGGCCCTCGAATTTGGGATTTTAAGACTTTTTGAAATTTCTAATGAATGAAAACATCTTTACTGCAACCGGGGTCCAAATCATCCATCAAGCTGTAAGAGAATTACCTGGTTCATTGTAATTCTTACTGATCCAACAATCTGAGTTACTGTTTCCTTTCTGTTACACACAACTTTAAGCCTCTTTGTCTTGAAAAAAATCATTCCTCATATGAATATGTTGAAAGCTTGTTGAATGAACAACTCTCTGGCACTGATATTATTCCCTAGATCCTAGAAATGAAGAATCACAAACAGATGATTGCATTTCAAAGAAGCTGTCAGCTCATTTAAAAATTAAGGAATAAGAAAGACCCTGACATGGAGCCTTGAGGTACTTCGCAAGCAGTATCCTTCAGGTTCTGTCATAGTCCCGTTAACATGATAGACATAGGCTCTAGTTTTAGAGATGTTTGTCCAAAAAATCATTTGCCATAACTCAAGTAAGGCCATACCACCATCTTCCATCAAGCATGGATATACTATCTTCTCCCTGGACTAAGTCTTTATTTAAAGCATATGCCAGAGAGGTCACCTGGGGCTTTCGAACAGCATTGTGGGAAATGTATGAAATCTCCAAAGGAGATTGGATGAGGAAAAATGTGGAGTCGTGAAAAACTACACCCCTTCATGCTGGGTGTTTAACATTACAGATTAATGAGATTTTACAGTGGAAGAAGATCTGAGGAGAAACTTCTTCCTTTAATCAAATAGTCGTCACAGCTGACGGAGCAGAATTTATTTTATTAACATTTATTTGAACACTGTAGATAAATAAAAATGACTTTCACTGTTGTTGGTTCTTTAAAGTGAGGATGAATCTGTCTTGTTAATGCGCAGTAATTTGTGACATTCATCCCGCTTGTTAAATAGAGATTTGTGGATGTGTGGAGGCAAAATATTAATCAACTCGAGCAGAGTCCCTTCAAAAATCTGGACAAATTGTCTGCAGAGTGCAAGCAGCTTAACCAGAGGTGTTGGCTGGATACACTCTCATTTGTGTTTGTCAGTGTGTGTGTGTGTGTGTGTGTGTGTGTGTGTGTGTGTCTAATATCCTGGACTGTGAACAAGAAGGAAGGAGTGCGTATTAACATCATTATGATAATAAAAAGAGGCTGTGATGCTCATACAAACTGAGGTTCTTTCTGTTTGTACCTCTCAGCCCTACACCCTCTGTAATTAATTGGAAAGTGTGTGTGTGTGTGTGTGTGTGGGTTTGTGTGTGTGTGTGTGTGTGTGTGTGTGTGTGTGTGTGTGTGTGTGTGTGTGTGTGTGTGTGTGTGTGTGTTACTGTCCCCCCTCTCTCAGAGTGGAGAATGTGATTAAGAGGGATGTAAACAGGGTCACCTCCTCCTGCCCTACCCTCCGTCTTCTGGGTCCTCCTTTTTCTTGTCCACCATCAAAAGGAAACAAAGTAGACAAATAGGTAGGATGGAGAAAACTGACTTTGTTATGACCTTGAGATTTATTTAATTGAATATGTTTACACTGAAACACCAGCCATAGGATCGTTTGTTTAAATAGGTAAAATTATACCAGATTTAATGGTACAGAGGTTCACATGTAAAATTAACAGACTGACGAGACTCATTCAAAACCAATGTGGCTGGACGGATCTTTTCTCTGTTCGCTTCTCTTGCTCTATCTGAGTTCACATATACAGCAATTTAATATGGCTGAATCCTCAATAAATGCTCTCATCTACATATTTTTCTGTTTCAGTTGTCAGTCAGCAGAACAAGAACAAGTATGAAACAGTGACTGAAACATGGCCCATTAAGACAATTTTAACCAGCGGTCACTTCCAAGCTGCTGCTCTGCTGATAAGATCTGTCAGAATCACCAGACACATAAGTTAAAGACAACAGCTGTTCTGTGATTTTAGCTTTATTTACCAGCAAAATTATCACTCAGAGAGAAAGTTAGAGGCTCATTCTTGTCTGTGTCAGCTACTGTGTGGTCAGTTGATTGAGATGTATAGAGGGGAGGGCCTAGGGTGAGAGAACCTCACCTCACACTCACGGGACAATAATGGCGAGTTTCTTCTGCAGAATCCAGCTGAGGTTTGTCCAGAAAGTCATTAGATTTGTCACTTGGTGCTTTTGTGAAAGATGTCTTTTTTTCTGAAACGTTGGTAAATCTAGCAACTAAACCTCTAAAGTGTTGCTTGTAAATGCCCCCACCCCATCTCATGATGCAATAGAGACTGTTTTGTCATTTTATTTTGAAAGAGATACCGCCACTCAGCCAATGCTGTAACTTTATCACTCACTCACTCACTCACTCACTCTGTCACTGACAATCAAGGCTATAGAACTGACCCGTTGACTGACTGTTGTGGTCCAAAAGCAAAAGTAGACATGTAGGATGCTGAAGGTACTAATTAAAGCCTCAGTTCTCCAGTCCAAACAATGAAGTTCCAAAATGTTAACTTGAAGAAAAACAGACTGGTTTGAAAACCCATTTATTATTCTCTCAAACATTTTGTGAGACAATCTGAGGAGCCACGATACATTCATTCGAACTTCAAAAGCTCCTTACCTTTGGGGGAAGGTTTGGGGTTTTGGATCTCAATCAAGGACACAGAGGGACAGGAAGAGACAGGGATTCATGCACCAACTCCATGATTACATGTCACGTATGCTAGCGCTGATCCAAGAACCTTAGAAACATAAAGTCCCTGTCTTGAGTTCTTGTTTCAGTTTGCATCTGAAAAAGATCATGAGGTGAGGATATCATTTAAAAACTAGGATAGTTCATCCTCTACTGGAAGAGAGTCTCAGCAACCGTTCACATGAAAAGTGACAGAGATAGTTGTTTTAAAAAAAAGCTAAGAGGAGTTCAAGCCCTGGCTCCTTGACAGATGTGGTCGGACCCCCCCCCCCCCCCCCCCATCGGTTGTCGGAAAGGTGATGGAGGAAGGGTCTCTCTAACGCCATCTCACCCTCTAACAAGTAGTTTAGGTTTAATATATGTCTTTTTGTTTATTTGTTGGTTTCACCAGAACTTTCTATTTTAGTAATAAAAAATTACATTCAATGGTAGAGAGAGATTGACACACAGTTTCAAAACAGTTTAAAATCTCTGTTTTAATGTGTGACCGCATTGAATTCAGTTTTTCATTCATTACCATCAACAAACGTTGGCTTGTGTTTGACCAGTCAGTCATGCTCAGCGGCGTTCAGTCATCTGGAAGGTCTTCTCCCTGAGAGGGGTTTTACCAGGGGGCAGGAAATGATTGAAGATGCCGCCATCTCTCTGGTCACGATGCAGGCGAAATTCCTGCTTGAGCCTCCCGCAGAGGTTCCCAGAAAAGTCCCTGTAATTAAAAGAGGTCTATGAAGGAGCATCATGTAATTCATCTGAAAACGTAAAAGTCACCAGCCTTGCATTTGCAAGGTTTTCACCAGACTATGATGAAAATGAGACGGGCTCCCGGTTCGGTGCCTCCCATTACTTAAATATTTTCCTGTATCATCCCTGTGCATGCTTTTTGGAAGATGAGTTTTTCTTCACCTTTATGGTCAAATCAGTAATTCAGAAATTAAAAATCAGACTCAAATTCCCTCCTCGCATGTTTTATTTAGACTTTACATAAGGACTCCCACACACTTGAGCTGTCAAATCGGCAGGTGGTTGCACTAACATGAATCCAAGGTGTGGGTTTAAAAGCCTCTCCAGCAGCATGCCACACTTCATTCTGCTGTGATTATCTAACGCGGTCAAACCTGAAAAGCTCAGCCATCATCCACACGGCTGCTCTCTCTTTGGATTGGGATGTAATAAAGCAGAAACACACCAAGACACTGAAATCAGCATATGGGGGGGGGCACTTTAATATGCTGAGTACCGTATGTTGTACAGAGGTACATTACAACCCGTCTACATGATATAGGATCACACAGAATATAAACATGGCATTGAAATTAACACGAGATTCCTAAATATTCATGTAAATGGTTAAAGCAGGAGTGTAAATTTGGTGTCAATTTCGCCTGCGGTTCAGATGAAACGATGAGGAGATGTGTCATATTCAGAGATAAGGATTTGATCCTGGGCTGAGACAAACTGGACAAACTCACCTATGGCTCCATCAGGTGATTAGCATCCGGCGAAACCTTCGCCGGGATAAACAAAGGCTGGGAAACCGTCCTCTGTATCACATGGGCCGCAGCAGACGCCATTCCACCATCGGCCCAGTCATCGCGGAGAGCTGCGTTTCTTCGCCATAACACTGTGTGTCCGTAAGCTGCTGCAGCCATTTTTTAACAAGTTGCAGAGGAAAAATCTCCAGTCAGTATTTCAATATTCAGACTCAGGGTGGTATTGTGACACAAACAAACTGCAGCTGTACACAGCTTTTCAGCCTCTTTTTAGCTTCTGGTTTTGATTTTTGCAGCACATTTCCTGATTGGTTCAGCTGTTTTCAGAGAAACAGGCTCAGGCGTCATGTTTTATTGTAACATCCAGCGCCAGCTCCACTAAAGGCTCAAGGGCGACATATCGGCGCTTTGTGACATGTGTCAAAACACGATCGAGCGTCACAATGTGATGTGACGTGACTCAATGTGACTCAGTCGTGAGGCTCCCCAGAAATGCTCTTGTTCTACAACATGCTCCATGTCCAAGAAGGTTTTTAATGCAAAGTTTTATGCTTTTTAAAATGACTTTGTTTTCTGAATGTTTGTCAGCAAATGAGTATTAAAAGAGTTACGTTGACTGGAAGGTCTGTTCCTTGGTGTGAGGCAGCAGAACAAGATCATCTCTCCTCAAGGTTCATTTAGCTGCTGCTTTTTAATTATATTTTTGAATATGTAGATTGAGTATATTTTGAGATTTCCCCTCAGAGTTTCCACCTTCCTGTGGGTTATGTAAATAGAAAGCAACACTGCTCTATGCACAGTTAAGTTTTATCTCATAATTCTTTACATTTTTTCCACATCAGTTCCTAAAATCATTGACTGGTAGAAAGTTTTCATCTGATGCAAACTAATTCAGGATCCACAGAAAGCTGATAATGGTCATGTTGTCATGACAACAATGTGACGAGCATTAAGCTTTTCGTCCTCCATCGGCAGAGCCTGGGCTTGGACAGGAGGGAGTCTTCATGAGTGCACTCAATTCAGTATCCAAGACCAGACTTGGGACTTGACAGGACCTGGCTGGGTCCAAATTACATTCAAGCATTTTACATGACATTCAGTTGAAGGGGGGGACTTGTATTGATCATGGATCGAGTCTGACAGTGCTCAGGTCCCTTTCATTAAAAACATACTTGTCCAGGTCTGGTACAAGGAGGTTCTCTGTAAGTTCTTCTCATAATTAAATGTAGGATGGTTTTATATCCTCGTCTATTTAGATTGAGAAGCAGACTGAAACAGCAACGTGGAGTCAGAAAGATCGGATCCTTCACCAGCAGGTGATTTTACCTGAGATACAGAACCCTTTCAATGAATGTAAGAAACTACTGATCATTAAAAATCTGACTAACCAGCCGAGCTATAAAAGTACAAAGTGAGAAGATGTGGAGGTGGGTGGATGAATAGATGGATGGGTGAACAGATGGGTGGGTGAAGGGACAGACAGTGAGTCATTGACAAGTTGCCATGGCGCGACTTGTCTCTGAATCATTTTTTAATGGATCTTCCTTGAACTCATTCCAGTGATTTAGTCCCGGTTCATCCATCCATCCTTCCGTCCGCTCTCCGTGTATTCCTTCATCTGTCTAGCCGTGGATCTTCCGACCTCTCCATCCATCCATAGATCTATCCATCCATAGATCCATCCATCATCCATCCATCCATCCATCCATTCCGCGATCACTTCATCACTCACATCATCCTCACCCCATCAACTCCTTCAAGATCTCTCTTCTTCTGTTCTCATTTATCTACATTCATGTCCCCCTCATTTCCATTTTTTCTTTTCGAGCTGTCCCCATTTTTCTTAATTTCTTTTATGTTCCTCAAGTTCCCATTTCCATATTTTATCTTCGCTCCTGTCTCCGTTTCATCTGTCCTTTATCCATCTTTTATCCATTTCAGTTTCTCCCCTTCCACCCCGGCTTCTTAACCTTTCTATCCTGATAGATTTCCTCCCTTTCAGTCTGTCTTTTTCCATTGGTTTCTATTCTTTGTCACAATTTCTTTCTGTCTTCTGTTAATTTCTTGTTTCCATTTTTGTCTGTATCTCTACTTCCCATTATTTTTTTAACCCCTGACCGATCCATCTTCATTTTCATCTGCTCATTTGTCTTCTTGATGTTCTTTTCTACAATAACTGCTGGATAAACTCCCAGTTTGTTTAGTTTTTTCCATTTTGTACAAGTTTAAGAGCCTTTTTTTCCCTCTTCTGTCTTGTTTTTCTACAGCCCCCGTTGTGTTGCACACATCTTTTCCTTCTCTTAATGCCTCCCTCCATCCTTCTGTCCATCCCTCAAATGCAGCCCAGAGCTTAAAGACTCAAATCTTCCTCCTAAGCTGTTAAAAAAAGCCCATTTTAAAGCAGGGCTTAAATGTGTGATCAACGGGCGCTTCTCAACCACAGCTAATGAGACAGTGATCTCATTTATTCACCATTTTTTGAAATGGTTATTCAGTTTCAGAAGGATGGTTGTGTTTTTAATTGTAGAGCTGAGTTTAACAACACTTTAAAGTCAGTTCTTGTCCTTTTGACAAAAGGTGAGTTAACCACAGAATCAGAGACAAAGTAAAAACACTTTGGTAAAAGAGAAATGAAACGTTTCTCTGATCTGCTCCAGAGGAGTTTGGTCGATATCAGCAGCACAGACTCTGTTCAGCTCCGTCACGATGACAGCTGAATTAAAATGGGCTTCACGACAAATAAGATCACAAAAGGTTGAAAAAAATCAACATAGGACACAGTTGAACTCCCTCCGTGTCCAGTGTGTCAAACAAAAATGAAAGCGTGCGTGAAGATATTTAAACGTTTCTGGACAGAACAAAAATTCCCGATGATCTCTCTCTTCTTGGAGCCTGACCAGTGTTTGTCCACAGGGAGGAAAGATTACGGGGGTTAATGAGATCTAAAGGGTTCATCCTCTGGAGAGCAACAACTACAGTGAGAAGGTGTTTAATTAAAAATAAGAGTAGTTTTACTAAAATTCTATATTTATGAGTTGTTTTTATAAAGATGAACATCTTCAGTAGGAACTTGGAGCTGAGAGCGACAGACGGAGGGGGAAGTTGTTGAGTGACGAAAAGACACGTTGTCGGTTTGGGTCTAAACATGGGATTTGTTGACACTAAGAAAGTTTGAGTTCTTGAGTTTGACTTTTCCGTAGGTGGCTGATGCTAACGTGCCAGCTCTTCTTCTTCTGTTTATTCCAAACAAACTGGAAACTTGTGATGAGATGCATAACTTCCTGTTTACCAGGCAAAACTTACCAGAGAGAGAGTGTTTATAAGAACAAATGGAAAAGCCTTTGTGAGCTGTAGATGGTTTATCATAGCAGTCAGCGAGCAGAGGAAGCGATGCTCATTGCCTCCGATTTGAACTTTAATAAACCCGAGGCAGACGGCTGCTGGTCCTGCTAATAAAAACCTCTGACGTTGATTCAGAAAAAACAGAGAAAGACAAGGATTCACTAAGGTTTAGGTGTGAGGAGAGGAGTTGAAATGACAACAGACAGAGGGAACGTCTGAGGAGGAAAAAGTAGGTGAGAGGACGAACCGGAGAGAGATAAGGAGAGAGAGAGGTGAGAGGGCAGAGAGGGTCTTAATGTTAATTGAAGGAAGGTAAATATTTAGAAAACGAGGTGCCGTTAAGTCTTTGACTCTGAGCAACTTGCTGTCCGTTAAGTCCTTTTACAGTCCCCCACCTCCCTCCTCACCCCCCCAGCCCGGCATGAACCTGGCAGCAGCCAGGATCCATTTGGCTCTGATGGCGTGTTGACAAGCTGAGCGGATGAGGAGACTGAGATGACAGTTGGAGTCACGAGGATCAGCCGAATCAGGCTAATGCTGCTGTCAAATGTCCGTCTGGACTCTGCAGCTCTATGTCCCCAAACTGTCTTCGTCTTAGTCCATATATTTTTCAGATTAAGCTCTGAACGGGCCTGACATGCAATTATCCAAAAAAACAAAACAAAAAAACACATCCTAAAGTCGTAAATCTGAGACTATTTGGAAACTGTTTTCCAGAGCACATGGTTGTGAAACAGCGACATAACCCAGAGCAAAACCAACAATCACTAATCAACCACAAGATCAAACAAGACCACTGCTACCGGACTAGTCTCAACTCTGCCTTACGTCCAGTGCAGCAGGGTTAAAATTCTCACTCAAAATCCAATTTCCTGCATAAAAGTAAAATAATTAGATTTTTTTGTGTGTGAAATCTTCAAATCTGCAGGAATAGATAACAACACTAAGGTATGTTTGTAACGTGTAAATATAGAAACAGGACTGAAACCTCTGGAGACTTTCAGACGCCAGTTTCTTTTAACAGTCACCCATTTTTATGACCCTCAGCCAAGTATATTTTGTGTCTGATCCGAACCAAACATTAACCTCAGTGGCGTCAGGTCAGTATGGAAGTGGTTATTTCAGATTGAAATGAGACAAGTGGGTAGTTTCCGAGATGAAGATCCCAACCATTAACTTCAGTTTCCCTGGTTTATGTTTCCAATTTGCATTCAACCCCTCTTTCCTCTCCACTGTTTGCTATCAATAAAGCCATTTTGAAAAGAGGAATATTTTTCACTCGGTTTGAAGGACAGTGTTTGTCATGAGGTCTGTGTTTATTCTGATCTGTTCCAGTCTGCATTTAATATCAAAAGGTTCTAAGGACGACAAATAAAAGATTGGATTTTAGGGAAATTAGTCTAAACTGCTGCATCAGACACAAATATTCCATCTTCTGAGATTTATGACCCTGAGCTGCTCTCACACATTGTAGCCTCTAAATGTATGAACCCAAACAGGACACCTTAATGTAAATCAGGAGTCTAAGAGCTTCATGGTCGATATTTCCGCAGCAAAACTTCTCATTTCACTGCCTGAGCCACTTCACTGACCCCTCACTGATCTCTGCCACTTCGGCTCCCAGAAAGACTTCTGGGAAATGTCCATCCACTTAGTGCCCCCCGCCCCACTGAAGGGTTTTCAGGCAGCAATGTTAACAATGTCCTGAAGTGTCTCTCCGTGGGAGAACTGGCTTTAACCTCTGGACCATACCTTGAGGATCTGTGGCATTTTGTCCCGGCGGCCAGGGCAGGAGTCTCAGCCGGACAGCCAAAGGTCAAAGTCCCCCTCCCTCAGGTCAGCGGCCGCCCCCCACCCTCACATAGTGGCAGCTAATAGATGTCAGCTAACGCTGCTAAATCACAAGATATAAGGTGATTCAGCAAAAGCCTCACGGTGCGTTTTCAGGAAGAAAGATGAGACTGTAAACGAACATTTAATGTTAGATTTATAACAGTGGGGCCGCAGGCTGGGGAGGCAACTCAGGTCAGTCGGAGCCGTTTGACTCTGAATAAAACTTGTATGAAGCACTTTTTTTTATTGAGCAGTTTGAATTGATAAAAGTTGTTGAAGATTGTTGAAGTTCTGTTATTTTCCGAACTGACCTTTTAACCTCAGAGTTCCTCAGTTACAACTGTATCTATCTATCAGTCTGTCTGTCTGTCTGTCTGTCTATCTATCTGTCTATCTATCTGTTTATCTATTTATCTATCTATCTGTCTATCTATCTGTCTATCTAGGACCAGGTTCTTATCATGTGTCTTTTCATTGACTGACAAGTCTTTCACCTCATCCCAATCATCCATATTGATCATATTGATCACCTGTTGGCCCTGCCCCCTCTCAGCCACATCTCCAGCTCTGATTCCTGTGGGTTGTGAGGATTTGCTAGTTCTTCTCTGTCTCATGTCTTCATTTGGGTTCTGGACTAATGGTCGGACAAAACAGGGCAATCTGAAGGCGTCATGTTGATCTCTGCAAAACGCTGAGGCTCATTAATCACGGACTAAAAACCGATGACCAATCGGTGAATCAATAAATGAATAATCTTCACGTGGTTCCTGGGGGGGGGCAGATGCCACCATTTTGATGTATTTATTACTTCTTCTAGTTGCATAAAATGATCCTGGGCTGCAGCGACCACGGGGGATCCAGGGCCACGATCTCTGCTGATGAGGACTCACTGGGTGAACTATCTGCTGAGTCACGGTGAAGCTCCTGGTCCTGAGAGGGGAAAGAGCAAGTCAGCAGATTTAGAGTGACAGGAGAGAGAGAGAGAGAGAGAGAGAGAGAGAGAGAGAGAGAGAGGTTCAGAGGTGTGTTACTGTATGTCACATTGTATTCGCAAATCTGGTGTGTATATGTGATTTATTGATCTGTGTGTGTGTGTGTGTGTGTGTGTGTGTGTGTGTGTGTGTGTGTGTGTGTGTGTGTGTGTGTGTGTGTGTGTGACTTGTATTCTAACCTGAAGTCATTTTACAAAAATCTGTGTTTATGTTTATAGCTCAAACCTCTGTGATTATCAGTCTTTTATTAAGGTGAAAAATGTTTGATGGTCCTAAAAGTCTCAAATACAACAGCAAAAAGTCTTTATTTCAGCACAAGCAGAGTGCTGTCGAGGTTAAAACGGCCAAGGCCAATGTTTGAGAAAAGCAGCAGCAGCAGCAGCAGTGACTCTAAAAACAGAACAACACATTATTACTATCACATAGTTTGATCCTGGATCCAGACTCTGATCCAGACTCAGGAGCATCAGAGGCAGAAACGCTCCGGCCGCCCCTTTGACAATGTAAAGCAGCTGCTTAGCAAGTGAGATTTGTTGTATTAGGTAACAAAAGGCAGCAAACAAGTAGATTCAGTTTGGGGGGAGATCAAGAGCCTGAGTCCATCAGATGGATCTAGGTCTGAGCTGAGCAGCTGGTGCCACGTGGCTTTTTTTTACGGCTTTTACTCCGAAAACCCGCTGCTGCTGCTGCTGCCGCCGCTGCCGCCGCTGCCGCCGCTGCCGCCACTGGAAACACCAAGGCTCAACCAGGCCAGAGATTTGACAGAAAAAAAATAAGAAATAAAACTAGGAGCTGAAGATGCTGAAAGGCTGCGAGGAGCTGCAGGGTGGTGATGGTTGTAACGCTTTCGCGTCACAGAGTCGTTTGATTTGCAAATGTTGACCAGAGGCGCTCATCTGAATTTCCCCATAACAGCAGGTGCTGCAGCTGTTCCTGTGGGTTTTTTTATTTTCCGTTGAACCAGACGACGGCAGACACCGATGGTTTCTGTCCTCAACATGCTCGGCTCAAGGTGACTCCTCAACAAAAGCTGCTGCTGTGAACACACACACACACACAGAGGCGCACACACACGCACACATGCACACAAATATGCACACACACACATGCACACATGCACAAACACACACATGCACACACACATATGCACACACACGCACAAACATGCACACGCGCACACAGACCCGCACACACACATGCACACACACACAAGCTGCTGCAGAGACAAAGGTTTGTGATCTGATTAGAATTGTGTGAGCAACAAACACACACACACACATGCAATGATTTGAATTTGAAAAATGATTTGAATTATGATGGCTGCTATCTCTTATTCTTTTATACACAAAGGTCGGGAATTGATTTGTTTTATAAAAATAAGATACTCACACACCCATACGAGATGAGAATTAAGATAAAGAATGACTGTTTTTGACACAAAGATCGAATTATGAATTGAATTATGATTTAAAAAAAAGGGGAAACTCTTTATTTTTATTTCTTTGTCTAACTCAATTCCTGTCAAACACACACCTCCAAATCACAAGAGGATGCCATGGGCAGAGGTGTTTATTAGTTTCATTGCTGTGATATTAAAATGAAATCCTGAGTGTGTTTGTGTGTGTGAGAGAGATGCAAAGAGAGGAAAAAAGACAAAAAATAGGAAAAGAAGAAGGAGAAGACAAGGGTGAGAGGAAAAATGTTGGGATGGAGGAGGAGGAAACAAAGCCAGAGAAGAGGAGGATTAGGGACTGGAGGAGCGAGCATCGGGGGCTCTGATTAGATTCGTACTCTGAATATGCGATGAGCTTGTCGGCAGAATTGTGAGGAAGACGTCGTGTGATTAATGCTGCGCCGTCAGCAACACTCAACAAATACAATTTAAATGAAAAATATGATACATAAAGCTGAAATCTGAATTACTGTTGCCGCTTATTATTCACATTTCCCCGTGCATGTCTGGGTGTGTTTCTGCAGGATGCTGGAGGATTTAAATTGAAATGAGCAGCAGTGGAGGTGTTGTTTTTCTTCTGGCCTGTGTCACAGCAACAGCTACAGGCTGTGGAGCTGCAGTGCCCTTGAGCAAGGCATTTGATCCCATACCACCGGGCCAGGACCACAGGCTGACAGCAAAAAGGTGGAGAAAATGGACATGAATTTTGCTTTCCTTTGAATTTTCGACATTTAACTACACTATGTGTACAGTGTTGTCTAAAACTGTGATGCTGCAGACACGTAAAACTTGCTGCAACGACTAAAAACACAAACTGTGTCGAATGGACTGTGCTGCATTCACTAGAGTTTTTTACTATGGAGAAAGGGGACAGCTGAGGAGAAAGCTATGCTAAGAGGAAAGCTAGCACCTGCTAGCCTCAGCTAAAGCTAAGGGTAATAATTCAGAACTCCAATCAGAATCTTGCTGTTTTTAAGTCTCCTCCAGTGTCTCAGTGATCCAGAGACAGTCGTCTGTGCATCCACTGCTACACTGCAGACAGGAGCTGCTCACTGCTGATTCAGCTGCTTTTAATTGGACAACTGGCCGAATGAGAACAAACACAGGCTGAAAATCGCCGAGCTCAAAAGAGAAGATCAGCACCGACCTGATATCCATGTGATGCGCTTTTACAGGCTCTCTCTCTTTGGGTTTAACTGTGCTCCAAACAGGCCCGAGTGTCGGCCTTGGCACGTCCCCATCTGTGCGATCAGCAACAACATCTCCTTTTTTTTTTTTTTTTTAACATAAAAGTCAAATTTCAAACTGAGCCGATAAAAAGCAGCAGACGGAAAAAAACATTTGGATCCACTTTAAAATGCAAGGACGAGGCCTCGGACGGGATTGAAATGACGGGCGGAGACACGGGAGGTCACCGTGGCTGCACTTGTTTTACGGTTATGGCTCTGCTCTAGAAAACTTTTTTTTTTTTTTTTAATCAGGTAAAACTCCATATTTACCTTCAAATAGACAAGTTCAAGGTCACAGAGAGGGTATGGTGGCCAGCAGGGGACAACGTTTCAGAGCAGATGACCAGAAAAAGACTTGTCGTTACCGAGCTTCTACATATACAGCTCGCCAGCTGTTGGTGGAAGGTTCCTCTCATGGAATTATCCACCAAAGACTCATTTTCATGAAAGAATATGCTCAGCAGCTGTTGTCTGACCCTGTGTGTGTGTGTGTGTGTGTGTGTGTGTGTGTGTGTGTATGTGTGTGTGTTTGATACAAACGCGTGAATTTTGATGAAGTACCATATGGGCCACGTTTCCTACTTTTACCTGGTGTGCAGACATTTTAAACCCTGAACCGTGGTCGAGACGCTTGTACACTCAGACGCTATGATCTCCTCCTCCTCCTCCTCCTCCTCTTGACTCCCTCATCCAGTTCCTCCACCATTAACTATGTGTGACCCTGACGGGGACAATCACAGGATCTAATGAGGCTTTTTCCTCTCTGAAACTCACCCACAGTGTGTGTTTTATGGTACCTGTTGATGCATGTTTCCTGCAGCCATTAAAGTCTCGGCCCCTGACGTATTGTTCCGTTGCCGACTTAAAGCTGCAGAAGTCGACGGGCGAAAAGGAAGCGCTCATACATTTATTTATTTCATGCATTTCATTCTGTTCAGCCTTGGCTCCACCACTGTTTAATATGTGAGCTGGATATGTAGCTGTAATCTACTGTTTACATCTGAGGGAGATCGTTTTTTTCATAACGTGGTGGAAGCGCAGGTGATATCAAGTGTAAATGGGAGCAAGTTGGGTGGAAACATGTTCAGAGAAAATATGTGACTTTGGTTCATTGCCTCATCAATATATGACACTTATATGTTTTTTATTTTGATGTAAGACAATATATCCAGAGTTTTTATGTCATTTTTTTTCCTAATCATCAAAGTTATTCAATGCTTCTTCGAGTCCAGATCTGAGAGAGCGAGATGGCCCCAGACATCCCCGGTGTCCCAGGCCAAATGGGTTATACTGTTTATTAGCTGTAGTTCGTAATGGCATCGCCCCAGGCTCTGCTCCCAGTGGGACGTGGCCAGGAAACCTCCACAGGAAGGTGTCCCAGAGGTGTCCGAACCACCTTAACTGGCTCCTTTTGAAGCTGGCTCTGGTGGTTCCAAATTGGGCTTCTTCTGGATGTTCGAGCCTCTTAACCTGTCTGTCAGAGGGAACCCAGCCACCTACAGAGGAAAACCCATCTTTCACAAGGGCACATGTATCCACCAATCTTCCTCCCCCAAGCTCATGACTTCAGCTGAGGTTTGATAAGTAGATCAACCAGTAAACTGAGAGGTTCACCTTCGGGCTTTGCTGCCACCACTGGACCAGTCCTCCTGTCAGTCCATTTTTTGTCGGTCCATTTTAATCTCACCTGTGAACTGCAGCCTGAGATATTCAAACTCCCAACCTGAGGGGAGCCATCCATCGGATGACAATGGCTGAGGTGCAGCAACCCACTACCATGGATAGCAACGACTGTCAGGGGTCATTTGAGGTGGGAAACTAGTCCCCAGTGGAAACCGAGGCCTCAAGACCTGTCAGTTTTTAGCTCTGGTTTGGTTGTCATGAACCAAAGTACAGGACAAATAAAAATGTCGACCTGATGGTGGCGCTAGAGGAAAAGTGAGAGGATCACCAAGTCAGTCAGATTCATCCTCTGGCAAAAATTCAGGTCAATCCATCCTACAACTGAGATATTTGTCCCCAAACCAACAGACCAGGCCCAGACCAGCACCAGCAGCAGGACAAGAGATGCAATAGAGAAGTGGGGGGTGTTGTTGAAGACGGACTGAATATATCTGACTGTTACCTGATCCACGTAAGACATGTATGAGGAGGACAACTGTCTCCACCAGGGAACTCCAGGACTAGTGGTGAGACCCAGTCCAGCCAGTCAGGTAAAAGTTGAAGAAAATTACAGAAGATGACAACACTCAGATCAAGTCTTCTACTTAAATTCCCCAAACATGAAAATCATGAGAACAATGAGAGTGGACCACAATCCTGTAAAGATCAAACCTTCAGAAGTGGTCCTGACCCAGACCCGGACCATTGGCTCGAAGTGTGGTTTTTAAAGAAAGAGAAGAACAGCTGGCGGTCCCGTTAATCCTGGTGGTCCTGGTGAACCTGGAGGCCCTGGTAATCCTAATTTCTTGGTGGTGCTGTTGGTCCTGGTGGTCTTGGTGATCCTGGTTTCCTGGTTTCCTGGTTGCCCTGGTGACCCAGGTGGCCCAGGTGATCATGGTTTCCTGGTGGTCCTGGTGATCCTGGTGGTCCTGATAATCCTGGTTTCCTGGTGGTCATGATGGTCCTGGTGGACCTGGTGGTCCCGGGGGTCCTGGTTTCCTGATGGTCCTGGTTTCCTGGTGATCCCGGCGGCCTTGGTGGTCTAGGTGGTCCCGGTTTCCCAGCAGTTCTCTTTTTCCTGGTTTTTCCCATCTCATTATTTCAGTGTAAACATGAACAAGTGTTCTGCAGAGGAGCAGAGTGGCAATGCAGACATCACAGTTTAATCAGGCACACAGGATCGCTAACTCAAGCACAATCAAACGCTTATTTCCCCAGACAACACCAGTCCTCATATCCTGTAATTTGCTGTTTTTCATAAACAGCGAGAGGAGCAGCAGGAGCAGCAGCAGGAGGAGGTGGAGGAGGAGGAGATCCACAGGAGGACAAACGGACAGGAAGATGTGATCCGGAGGGGGTTTGGTTCCTAATCGTGGCGCTCCTTCACCTGCCTCCTTCCACTTGTCTCTAACCATCCTGCAGAGACAAAAACTCGATTTGTCAGACGAATATTTAATTGAAGTTTCCCGGTGGAAACGATTTCAAGGCCACGAAGAGCGAGCAGGCGAGGATGGCTTCCCGCCGCCCCTCGTGGTGGTTCCACTGTCGCCCTCACGTTTACGCTGTTGATTTTATTATTACATTAAATCAGAACAGCTCCTGTGGAAAACAGTGATTCTATAAAGATTTAACACTATTTTAGTGATTTTATGGGGAGATTATTATTTTCTTTACATTAGAATATCATGAAAATAAATGAAGATTTAAAAAAAAGGTTCCTTTGCATATTTAGTCTTTAAATGAGATAAATAACATTGAGAAAGTTGACGTTCACACTCTAACATATAAAAAAGACTTAATTTTGTTCGACGATGTAATATTATTTTCATTTCATCTTAAGCTCTCTCAGTTATATTATACTTTTCTGTATATAATTTCATGTTTTAAAGAAAAAAATATTATATATTATATTATATATTATCTTTTAAAGAAAATAATACTTTAATATATACAATATAGACGTTAATAGACACGACTGAACAAAAATCAATAAATACGTTGTTTCTTCCTCTTATATTGTTAAAAATGTCTCATTTGTCATGTTTAGATACCATTTCCTAATATTTACTAATACATGAGTCTCTTGTTGTTTAAGGAAAGAAACAGTTAAATTTAATACAGGACTTTAAATTGAAGAGGGCTGGAGTCGGACGTGTGTCCCGCCCTCTGATTGGCTGCGGCCGTCTATTATTCTAAGGAGGAGGGCGGGGCCTGGAGCCGGAGCCGCTGGCTGCTCGGAGCCGCCTCAGTGTGTCGTTGGCGCCCGGACCGGACGCACCGTCTCCCGGCGTCCCGCTCTCCCTCCCCTCGGTGGATTTACACCCGAACCGACTCGCGGCTGCAGGAGGATTTTCCCCGCCGGTGTGGTCCCGTCTTTCTTTTTCCTTTTTGGAAATAAGCGGAGCCGTTGTGGATTAATTGTGACTGTGAGTGTCGAGGCTGGACGGGGACGGAGCGGGGTCCGGTACCGGGTCCGGGTCCGGGTCCGGGTCCGTCGGTCTTCCGTCTCTGTTGAGATGTGGACGCAGAAAGGTGAGTTTGTCTCGAGCAGGAGAAAAAACGCGTCTCTGCGCGCGCGGTCGCGCGCGCGTGTGTGTGTGGACGCACCGGGCTCGCTCGGGTTCGTGTGTGAGAATGCGTGCCCGCGCGTGTCATTTCTGAGCGCGCGTTTGACTGTGTGACTGACAGCTGTCAATCGGCCGTCGGCGCCTCTGAAGCGTCATTAACTCCAGTCACCTTCATCCTCTTCCTCATCCTCTGCATCCTGATGCTTTAACTTCAGCTCCGTGCCGACGGACGCTCCAGGCTCTGCAGGACTGAGACTCTCTGTGGGGGTGGGGGTGGGATGGGGGGTCGCCTCTTTTTTCCTCCCCTGATGAAAGCCCCCCCCCCCCCGTACCAGAGAAAACCTTCAAATGTTGAGTTTCAACATCCTGAGCTGCAGACCCCCCCCCCCCCCCACACACACACACACACACAGTTAGAGCGGATGTTTGGGTGGGTGTCTTTGTCTTATCGCTGCTTTAAGAGTAAACACCAGAGAGAGGGGCCGGTATGTGTAGACCTGGATCAGAGTCACCTCCGTCTGGTTCTTTGTGATCCGGATCTGGGGGTTGGCTGCCGAGATGCCTGCCATCTGGTCCTCTGGTCCTCAGTACTGGTTCCGGTTCTGGCTTTTGACGGAGCAGTGGTGGACGCCGGCAGCTCATGTCCTCAGAAGAGCTGCAAAAACCGTTTCTTCATCTCTCAGTATTTATCATAAACAATTCATCAATAATTTTTTTTACATTTGAATAGAAATAACCCTGAAAGTCTTTTACTGGTTTCTGAGGTCTAGGGTGACTCCCTCAGGTTCTGGTCTTTTATGAGTCCAGAGAGACACAGGGACGTCCAGTATCCTGTCATGTGGGACAAAAGAGACGCAGCTGGCACTGGCAGGTCCTCACCTGAAAATTGATTTAAACAAGTAATTGATCATTAAAAGTTGTTTCCGATTGATTTCCTGTCAAATTACATTGACCAATGGTTTCATTGTTTCAGCTTTAGCTCTGTTGAAAAAGAAAAATCTGCATTTTCAGCTCCTCATTTGTGGAGATTCATGTTTTTTTCCTTTTGTTGTGTCATTCAACTGAATTTCCTTCAGGTTTTGTTTTGTTTTTTTAGCAAAACGACTTATTTTAATGTGACGTCTGAGCCTAATCAGTGTTTTTCTGTTGTTGGTTAAATTTTTTTTCCCCCTTTTTCAGCCTTTGCTGGTAAAATGATATAGACGCATCCGATAAATCATCTGCCGACAAACCGGTATCGGTGCCGATCGATAACCTTCATCGTGCAGTTTTATAGATGACGATAATTTGATGCACAAGATTTATGGGTAAAATGTTTTTTTTTTTTAAATTAAAAAGGGTTTTCTTTGATTACGCCGGTTTTACTGGTTTTACAGTGTAACACCCCCCCCCCCCCACCGTGGCCCTTTATCTGAACCAATAAGACTTTGATGACACTCTGATCAGGGATTTTAGGGTAAATTCTCGGGGAAACAACCTAAACGGCCTATAAGTGGCGTACATTGGCCTCTGGTTAAGTGGGTCACGGTGTAGCTGCACAGGTTGGAGGCAGGTGATTTGTTGTTGCTGTGGGGATGAGGAGGAGCAGCCGGTCTGAACTTGGTCCCAGGTCCTGGTCCTGGTTTTTAGTCACCTCAGGAAGGGCAGCTCCGCCAGTTGACCGCCAACTATGAGCAGGATATTGAATTATTAATGTCGATGCTGATGCTTTTTGGTGTCTAGAGCAGGAGCCAAGCTGCAGGACTGAGTCAGCAGGCTCAACCGTGGCGGCGTCACAGGTCACGTCGCAGGCCGCGTCTGGATTGAACATTGATTGGTCGGAACACAAAGTGTTCATGCGTTGACATGGACGCCGACAGAATCCAGAGTTTACGGCCTGTGTGATCCGCCGTTTATGGCCAGACATAAATGTTTACGAGCTGATCATTCGGGCTCCGGCCGAGTTACAGGAGTCTCGGACGTAAACCTCTGGTTCTCAGACCAGCTACAAAAAGGCTGCGACGCCGCTTTTATTCAGACTCAGCTGATCTTGGACCAGGTGTTTGTGGTGATGGCCTCGGTAACATAAAGAGAAAAGTTTATAATGAGACTCTTAACAGATGTCATCAGATACTAGAACTGTAGGTAAAATATTTTTCATGTCTACATTAGACTTCAGGGCTGCAGCACCAATTACTTTGATTAGGGATCAATCTATCGGATAATTATGATAAATTAATGAATTGCTGGGTCAAGAATGTCAAAAAATGGTGAAAAAACATTTCCTAGGCAACTTCTTCAAACAGCCTTTGTCCAGACTTCAAATCAAACTGTTCTGATGTTCAGTGGTTCCATTAATCGATGAATCAACTCAGATAAAATAAAAGTTGTCATAACCATGTTTTATAATTTAACGGTTGGTCCGTCGACAGGAAATTGATTGGCAATAATTTTGATGATCAATCGATAATCTCCTGTCCATTCTGGTGAAAGGCGCCGAGAAAGGACAGATGTTACCATGTTTGTTCAGGGACACGTTGGATGATGTGTGTGGATGTTGTGATGTGTGTGGGAATGAACTACTGGATGTCAAAAACTGTCTCCCTGTACTCAATAGGACTGGCCAGACCAAGAAGCCAACCCCCTCCCAAGACCCCAGACCTGATCCCCCCACCCTGATCCCCTCCCCCCCCCCCCCCATCTGATCTGCCTCAGGTGTGGTCTGGGTCCTGGTTCTGGTTCTGGTCTCTGGTGTCTGGTCTCAACGGGTGAATGGTCGGGTCGATGGGGATGGAGGATCATCAGGATGAGGAGGCAGGTAGGAGGTAGAAGGTCAGGAGAGGTAGGGGAGGGGCAAGGTGGTAGCGCCAGTGACGCGCGGCGCCAGTTGGCGTTGTTAGCAGTTGTTGTTGGCGGATTGCACTCAAAATTGTGACTTTACTATTAAAACCAAGCCTTTAGCATGGCAGCTTGAGGTGTCTGAGTCTCGAGGTGAGGCACAGGCAGTGGCAGCTGTGTGACACTGTGACACACAGAGAGAGTGGTCTGAGGGTCCGTCCTTTTATTTTTTTTATTTTTTATTTTATAGAACCAACAACCACACTTCTCTCTCTCGTGTCTTGTATTTTTTGTGTATGACACATTATCATATAGATGCATGTTGTATATAAGTGGAACTGGCTGCTTCTCACTTATATACAGCACATATAATATTCATAGAAAAGAAAATGTCTCCACAACACACAACAACACACACTGTGTGTTGTTGTTGTGTTCTTGTGTGTGTGTCTCTGCATAATCACAACTCTGAGGTTAAAGTTCACAGAATGTAAACCAGGATCACCTGGTTTACAGGTGACCCCACCCCCATCTAGACCCCGTTCTCTATTGTTCGCCCTGACGTTGTGTGTGTGTGCAGGCGTAGTGGTGAAACAGCTCTTTGCGCTGTTCGGATCCCACCCTGCTCCAACGCGTGCTGCCGCTGGACCGCCCCGCCGCCCCGCCGCCCCGCCGCCCCGCCCAATGTGCACACCAGCCTTGGGGTGCGTTCGGACACAATAACCTATGAGTCCCCGGCGGGTGGGCCGATGGCGGGCAGGAGGAAGCGGAGAAAATAATGTTATTCCAGCGCAGGAAGATTAGCCACGTTGCTGTGAAAGCCTCCGAACTGCCGCATGTCATCAGCTATTATGTTCTCCGTGCAAATCTGTACCGCGGGACTCGCCTTTTCTTCTAATCCTCAGAGTGAGTGTGGGTGTGTGTGTGTGTGTGTGTGTGTGTGAGACAGAAGCTGGAAAAGAGCAGTGGGATTTTGTTGACATATGTGTGTATGTGTGTGTGTGTGTGTGTGTGTGTATGTGTGTGTGTGTGTGTGTGTGTGTGTGTGTGTGTGTGTGTGCGTGTGTCTGTCGGTCTGTCTGTCTGATGATGTAGCCGAGCTCCTGACTGCAGGAAACTGGAAATTAAACTTCATCACTGTTGCCAACAGCTAATAATAAAAAATAATAATAGTAACAGTACTGTGTGTGTGTTCACGCCCATGTGTGTGTGTGCATGATTGTGTCTTTGTGCGTGTCTGTGTGTCTCGTCTCCTAGTAGTAAGTGAGGAAAGGAAGCGAGGAAAGTTAAGAACAGGCTCCATCACTTGACATGAGACGATTCACTCTGTTAACAAACTTCAGCCGCAATAGAAAATAAGAAATAAAGCCTGAGCTTAGGACACCTCACTTGTCACTTCCTGGTTCTAGGTGATTCATCAGACTCGTTGTAGATTTGTGATCTGTCGGTTTCCTTTCTCGTACCTGCCACTCCACTTGTTGGGTGTCAACAAAGCTGGAAGTTATTCTGCTTTCTTGACTTTTTCCAGGTCTCGCTGGTGCAGATGTTACCTGTCAAACCTGTCACCTGGCCACCTGCTCATCTTGTCACCTGGTCACTTATCACTTGGTCACATCTGTCACTTGGTCACATGATCACATGGTCACCTGTTTGCATTGTCACCTGTTCACCTGGTCGCATGGTCACCTGATAACATGGTCACCTTTTTCCAGCGTCGATGTCGGTAATGAACGATTCATTGTCTGAGAATAACAGATAATAATTGAGGTTGGATGATTTCATGATCCATATAAGATTTTGCGTTAATGCATATGTAACAACAGTTAAAACAAAAAACAAAAGTACGCAGCATTCGAGTATGCATCTGGACGTCAATCACCATGGCAACGATGTGGCTTCGATGTGTACGGGTCAGCGATGTTTTTTGTTTTTTTTTGTTTTTTTTCACTGGACCTTGAGGTTTAAATAGATAGACACATTTTATTGGAACAGCCTGACTTCAAATCTGTGGAGGATTTTAAAAAGAGTGCCTCTGACAAGGAAATGAAGCAAAGTAGACTCACTGTGATATGGATTTCCTTTTTATTTATGTGTCCGCTGTGTTATGATAAAATAATTCCCTGTGCTCGGCGGTGTTTGGGAGCCTCGTTCGGACGGAGCCCCGTTCGGACAGAGCCCCTCCGGCGCTCCCTCCGCTTCCCGTTCCTCCTATGGCGAATGCGAACGCCATAAATAAAATTTTTATGACCCTCGATCTTAACTGCCCGAGCGGCCGCTTCTGGCCACATCCTCCGCGGGGGAGATAATGTATCTCCGGAGGCTCTGTGGTTAAATAAAGGTGAGAAGAAGATAAATACGTTTACTGATGTTAGCGGAGGGACAGATCCAGCGGTGCGATGGACCACGGCGTCTGTTGTCCTGAAACGCTGTTGTAAAACCCGTAGCTTGTAACTGTAATGGTTCAGTCTTTGTTCACTCTAGTCTTTGAAGGTCTGTAAACGTCCATCAGTCAAAAAACCCATAAATATTCCGTTTATTCTGACATAGAAACTGAAAATTCTCACATTTTAGAAGCTGCCACAAGCGGCACTTTGCCGATTTTGTTTTAAAATCACTTGAAAGAATTGACCAGTTATTAAAAATCTTAACGATGATAATAATAATCTAAATGTTTTATCGCTGCTGATTGTTAGTGGTGAATTGATGACGGGAGCGTTTGGTCAGATTTTCACAGGGCTTTCCCTTTAAATCACGTCCCTGAGTGTTGGTGGTTTAAACCTGGTCCCGATGGGGGTTCGTTGATCTTAGTCTTGGCCTCGTCCGGTCCTGAGGATCTGAGTCCAAATGGCTTCTATGGCCAGCCCTGGAGGGGCTGTTACCTGGATCTGTTACCAGGTAACAGCCCCTCCCCTGATGTTGTCCAGCCGACGACGCACATCGTCACATCATTGTCAGAGAGTGTGACGATGTGCGTCATGTGTTTGCTTCGTATTTAGAGCCTGCAGGTTGTGTGAAACGGCAGGAGGACTTTTCATCCCTGAGTTTGTCCGTAAGGCACAGCTCCTCCTTGGGCCCGGCGTGGACCCAGGATGGAAGCGATGCCTTCCAAACCAAAGTCAGGGCAAGACGGATTTCTAACGCGACCATGGGACTCAGAGAAACAGCTCACCTGCGGTGACATCAATGAGTCTGGTCCTTTTTCCGTCATTGATGTCGAGGCATCGTCAGAGTTAGAAACATCTGAGGGTCGACACTTGTGGAATTGGCCTCCGTGTCCAGTCCTCAGCTCTGATTCTGTTTATCGCACCTGAGCCAGGTAAAGGAACGTCTCGACAAGATTAGGACAACGACTGTATGGAGTGTGTGTGTGCAATTCTATGTGTGTGAGACTCTGTTGTCTCCTCATGTGACTCCACTAGACTCACACACACACACAGTTAATTAGCCAACAGGTAATTAGGCTGTGTGTGTGTGTGAGTGTGAGAGAGAGTGTGTCTCGGGGGCTTTGTTACACACTCTCTTACTTCGCAGCGTGGTCGATCCGTCTCTGGGTTTTCCTTTCGATTCCCCTGTCTCACTGCAGCGACTCTGACCTCCACCCGGTCCGGCATCGGTTCCGGACCGGACTGATCCGGCAGCAGGCTCAGAGTCTGGGGGAAAGACAGACACTGAAAGAGCTGAGCCTGATTCACGGTGTCACCGTCACATGTTACATACAGGAAGTGATCAGGTATGGGCTCATGTAGTTTATACATAGTGTTAATCACCCCCCCCGTCTTTCCCTCATCCTTTAGCTTCATTAGCTCCGAGAGACTGACAGTGTAGTTTTGCTTATGTTAGAAACTCCAGCATGTTACATCGGGCTGAACACACAGTGGTGAGGTCAAGTTGGGAAAACCAGATCATCCTGATACACACTGTTGTCACCCTGTGTGTGTGTGTGTGTGTGTGTGTGTGTGTGTGTGTGTGTGTGTGTGTGATTGATACAAAATGAGGTAATCAAGAGGACAGGAAGTTCTAAGACCTTTAATCTGTGTGTCTGTGTATGTGTGTGTGTGTGTATGTGTGTGTGTGGCTTTACAGGACATTTTGTCTGGTTCTGACAATTTCCAAAGGCTGTTTGAGGGTCCAGACCTGGTTCTAGGGTTCAGGTTAGAACCAGGTTTAGGATCAGTGTCTGGGTGAGGGGCTCACAAAGACCCCCTTAAGCTGACCTGTGTGTTTATGTGTGTGTGTTAAAACAAATGTACCTATGGGAATGAGTACATGATTTTTCCACTCCTCCTCCTCCCTTCCTCCTTCCTCCTCCTTCCTCCCTCCCTCCCTTCCTCCTCCTCTTCCTCCTCTCTTCCTCCTCTCTTCCTCTCATGTTCTCTCCATCTGCTCTTATCTCAACACTTTTGGGTAAAAAGCAGCGTAACTGTGATGCAACATGATGAAAACAGTGGAGGAAAAGTCAGGAGAGAACACTGAGCCCAACTTTCAGACCAGAGTCCCAGTTGAGAGGAAGTGAGGAGCTGGGAGTTCTAGTTTATCTCAGTTAAAGGTGAGCGATCGGTGTCAGTCGGTGTTTCGGTCGGGACCTTCGACCACGGAGGACACTGACGCTCAGACCTGTAGACCAGGGACCAGGGTCAGACCACTATAGTACTGGACAGGGACGAGTCTCGGGGACCTGGACCTGCCGATAGGTGTCAGATCTGTCGTTTTAGAGTCTGTGGTTAGACTGGCCATGTCCCAGGTCGTCCTACAGACCGTTGGACTGAATGTGCTCATCTGGTCCAACATGCTACAATTTTACAAAAACATGTGGAGACAGAACCGCTGATCTACATATTGATCCTTTTAGTTCAGGTCTTATTCTAGTTCTGGTCTTATCCCATGGAACCAGACTCTGGTATGGCTCTGCTCCGAGTCTTCCTCCTTTCCTCCTCCACTTCAGTCCTGATGACATTTCGCTGAGCTTCACTGATCTGAGCGAAAGATGGTGATTTTTCTTCCTCCAGCTTTTCCTACCATGTTAATTTATTTTGCCCTCAGGTTATCACACTGTGTGTTTGTAGCCTCTGAATCATGCATGAATGCTAAACAACCGCTGCATAATACATTAAACACTCACATACATATTTTACGGCGGAGCGGCGTGTCGGGGCTCCTCTTGTTCGCCTCCACCGTCCCACGACCGGACGGATCGGTTTCAGCCTGGCCCAGCTCGGTCCGACTCGGTCTGGCTCACCATCCGACACAGCCCTTCTCGGCGTGGTCCAGCGTGGTCCAGCTCGGTCTCGCTTGGCCCCGCTCGGCAGAGGGTCGCCGCTCACCGGCTCCGTGGATGTTTGATTCATGTGCAGTGCTTTTGATACGTAATAGGCTCATCACTGGTCTGTCTGGGAGTCGGCTGGGTTCGGTCCAGAGTCAGCGGTTTCAGTCATTTCAGTCGCAGATGTTCCCAGAGGAACATCTGTAAACAGCCACTGTCCACTGACGGACCCAGGATCTGTGTTTCAGAATAAAAGCCCTAAAAAAGCCCCTGTGCACCTCCTGCTCAGAGACCAGCTGGTGCACATAGTGGAGCATTTAGCAGCTAAAGAGCCAGAGGTTTCCCTCAGCAGCTGGTATAGACCAAAACTGGAGCCTAAAACAGAGGGAGCACTGAACATAGGCTCATCAGGTGGAGTCAGAGACCAGATCCAGATGATGAACCACAATGGCCTGTAACTTCTGGACGTGGCAATAACAACTTGATAAGGTAATAAAAAAATGTATGTCAGCATTTTGTTTACAGATCTGCTGCCATAAAAAAAATCAGCGAACACAGCTGTAAATACGATTTTAAGTTTGATCAACTCAGGTGTTTCCACTCTCTGCTACTTTCATCTTATGTCCATATGTGTCATGTTTCATATAATAAATCTGTCTGACGGCATTTACTGTAGATTAAACTACGCACCAATAATATAAAGTAGTAAAAATTAGCTCCATCTCAGTCAGGGACAAAACTGAATGCTGCCTACAATAATAGGAATAATTATATGAATAATGATCCACTGATGTAATAATATCGATAAATACTGTGAACCAGGAAATTATGCACAATCAGTAGTTGTAATTCAGACTGGACTCGGCCTTGGTGAAGCTCTGTGGTTTTCTCTGAACAATGTAAAGGAGGCAACTGTGACCTCCAGTGTTTTAAGGCGGATTCTGGAGACAGAGGTCAGATCTGGCACTGACAAGAGAATAAACAAGGAGTTAAACCTGCAAACATGGAGGAGGTTTCTGTGTGTGCGTGTGTGCGTGTTTGTGTGTGTGTGTAAGTGCGTGCGCGTGTGTGTGCTGTAGTAGGACGTTTTAAGGGGGGCGATGCTAAGTCCTGGTCTAGGGGGCAGAGAGTCACTCAGGTCTAAAACCAGCGTAAACGTGTCGAGAACAAAACGAGTCCAGACAGAAGAAAAGCGACATGATGGTAAACGGAAGAGAGGAAGCACCAGAGGACAAAGACCAGAGACCGATGGCTTTGTTAGTGTGTGTATGTGTGTGTGTTTGTGTGTTTGTGTTTTGAGAGAGTAAACTGACAATTCATCCTCTTCTGTCTCTCTCAGCTCGTATTGACGGAGACACCTTCCAACATGGCCGCCTGCCAAACACACACACACACACACATGCACACACATGCACACACACACACACATGTTTGAACAACTGTCTTTGTGAGGACTCTCACTGACATATTGTGGCCCCCGGCCCCTCACCCTGACCCAGACCTAAACCTGGTTCTAACCTGGACCCTAGAACCAGGTCTGGACCCTGAAAAAGGTCTGAGGACCAGAAAAAATGTCCTCACAACAATGCTTTAAGCGCAAACTGGTCTTCACACTGTATAGCCGTAGTATAAACACACACACACACACACTCACACGTGCTGATGCAGATAAACACATCGTTGAAACTTCTCTGACTTCAAACTTAAAAACACTTTAAACACTCATTCCTCTCCTGCTGCTTTAATGCCCACTGGCAAACACCTCACACACACACACACACACACACACACACACACACACACACACACACACACACACGCACACACACACGCACATACACTGCCAGGTGACCTCTGTGTCTCTATGAAGCTTCTCTTCCTGCTCTATTGATCAGCTGCTGGCAGCAGGACAACACACATTGCCCTCTCTTCAGGTGTGTCTGTGTTGCTAATGCTGGGTTTGTGAGTGTGTGTGTGTGTGTGTGTGTGTGTGTGTTTGTGTGTGTGTGTGTGTTTGTGTGTTGCTGATGCAGTGTACTGACAGCTGGCTCACAGCAGACTCAAACTTCCTGCTGCCCACAGAGAAAAGAATCGATGCTTTGGCAAAGGAAGACGTTTTTCTGACATTATTTTAATCCGGGACGCAGACGGAGACTAAGTGATAACTCAGTTAAAAGTTATGTGGAAAACCTGAAGTGGAGCAGCCAGGAATCGAACCGATGACCTCCTTGGTTGGCGGATGACCCCCCCACACACACGCACACACACACACACCTAGGCTGCAGTCTACCTGCCGCTTTTGCTCTGCTGGATTTAAGAGGAGAGATAAAGAGCAACACAGGAGGTAACAAAGATTTAATCTGGTAGAGAAATGGTAGTTTTTCTTTTCTTCCTCACTCGGACACGGTCAGTCTTTAGCTGTTACACCTTCAGGAGACGTTTCCAGAGAACAGACAGCTGATAAAAAGCTCTCAGACATAAAACAAACATCGGCCCGGGAGTTCCCAACCGGCCGGCGCTGATTTCTGCCACAAAGACACATCACATTTCATATCTGACCAAAGTCTTTTTGAGACTCTGTATTTTTTTAATGAATGTGAAGTGATATTTGAGTCTCTTGAAAACTAATCCACAGCTTTCCTTTTTTTCACTCTTGGCTGTTTTACATAGTTTTAATTATAAGGGTGAGCGGATTCCTGTGTGTGTGTGTGTGTGTGTGTGTGTGTGTGTGTGTGTGTGTGTGTGTGTGTGTGTGTGTGTGTGTGTGTGTGTGTGTGTTGACCCGGCATCCCCGAGTGCTGGTCTCTTTATCAATCCGGTTCCTTGTGGATTCATTAGCGACATTGACTGGAGTCTGAAACCGACATTTTCACATCCGCCACATCCTTGTCATCCCTTTGAAGTGGTTCTGCTGAGAACTTCCTGTCGATACCGTCCGATCTCACGGTGACACGTGCATCCTACTGGCACCTGGTAATGATTTCTGGACAAAGTTCTGGACTTGTCAGGAACCAGAACACAGCAGCGACTGTTTGCCTGGTCATTTGGCCGTTGTGACCCGTTCGTTTCCGCGGTCGCTGCTCTATCCTGACGTTGTGTATTTGCCTCCATTATGTTTACACAACGCCGGTTGTGTTTGACTGTCACACAGAGATGGTGATGCTATAACACTGACCTTCCTGGATGGAAGCGTTTTTCCACGGACCAGAAGTGGGATTACTCACTGAAAACTGAGGTAAACGAGCCGCCTCATTTGCGTGTCATGTTCCCTGCCGTCGATCAGGACTTGTTCCTGCACGAAGGTGCTCGGGCGGCCGGAGAGAGGCTGTCCCGCCTGACATCGGCACGTCCGACAGGAAAAGTCGTCTTGAAATGAATTGCGGTGCTCGGAGAAAAATTAAGGGAGCAGGAGAAAAAGAGGAGGGAAGGGAGGGAGATGCCAGAGGATGGATATTAACGCAAAGAGAGAAATAAAAAAGATGTATTCTTCCATCGCTGGCTTCAAACGGCCGCCACCGCTCCAGATGTGTTTCCTCTCACCTGCTCTGATTTAACACAAAGGTAAGTTTATACATGAGCGTGAGCAATTGGATCAGGATCCGTTTACTGGGTCTATCTCAGACCAAACATGACACACAGGTCATAAAACCTTGAGTTTATTAAGCTCAATCTGCTCCTACAGCTTCTTTATAATCGAGGTCACTATGTTATAATGAGACGTGTCTGATTTACACACTGTGAGAACATGAGGAACTCCTTTGGAAAAGAACGTCAAATGTTCTTGCTGTCAGAACAGTTGCAGTTTTTTGCATGAGACTGTTGAGACGTCCCCAATAAAATGGACACTGAGGATATCTGCAGGTCCTGGTTTATTAACACTGATGTGACCAGCGAGTCCGGATCTAGAACCGCGAGGCCGAACCGCTGCCGTCGTTTGCGCCAGATCACCGGGCCCATGGATCTGCTCCCTCTGTGGGGCCGAATCCGAAACGCTCCAGCCGCCTGAGAGAACCGACGCCGCGAATGATGCCAAGGAAACATTGATGTAGAAAGTTGCCATGATTTCCCGATGACCTGCTGATGTCGCGACCTGTCGTCGCTTAAGGTCGCCGCTGAGCTCAGGTGGAAGGTGTGAATGAAGCCGAATGGTTTAACCTCATTTTATGACGTTTTGAAAATGTAAACCAACAGAAATTACCTTGAGTTATTAAGTTGAATCGACTGTTTGCTCAGTACTGACAGATCCAGTTTCCTTTTACATTTTCTAGGTTTAAAGACTCAGTTTTACATTTGACATGAAGGACATCTGAGGCGTATCCTGGTGACTCATCATCATAAACAATCCTGACTTGACTTTCATTGTAGTAAAAACACAGCAGGTTTTTTTTCATCATGTCTTTTTTCTTCAAACTACAAAAATAAGAGTTTTAAATCTCAACATTTCTGTTACTCAACTGTTTCCAGGGTTGAGTTTCAGAAAAACTTGTGTCAATAAAATCTGAAGAATCTGCAGATTAAAACTTGACATTTGAAGATGAATAAAACCTCATTAAGTTAATGAGAGAATGTGAATTGTTTTACAGTGAGCGAAGCTTTGATACAACAGATGATCACGTTCAAGGATCTGAACATTTTTTATGTGATTTTATCGAGATAAAGTTAGAAACCTCAAACCTTGGTTGCAGATCCGGATTTGCCTGTTGCCCCTTTTGTTCGACTTCGTTTGGCCTTTGGTCGTCTGGACCTTGTCCCTTTTTAAGGGTCGTTTCTTAAGGCTGCGCTAACGGTTCCATAGTTTCCCAGTTTACCGTCTCTGTGGGGACATCTTGACTTTGTGGCGTGACAAAGTGGGACGCTCCCTCACCCCCGTGTCCCAATGGCGAAGGGGGGGCATGGGGTCACGGTATCAGCCGGTGAACTGGGCATCTGCAGGGACCTCGGGACCAGCAGAGCAGCTGATTACAGTAAAATCGAGTCTCTTGTGGCTCAAACGTTGGTTTTTTGGGGGGTTTTACATCCCAATAAAAAAATAATCGGTTGAAGGGGGAAGCAAATAAAATTTCTCGTTTGGGATATAAAGAGATTTGAAGGAACCAACAGGTGGTTTCCATGTTTTCTCTTGTAAATAACAAATTCTATATTGTTTAAATCCTTGCTGATCATTTTACAGATCCTCCGTTAGTGTAAAGATTAGATTATAGATGCCCCCCCCCCAGACAGTCATTGGTTTCAGTGCATTGCCATGAATTTAATCATCCACAGATTGTCAGGAAGCCTGTAGTGGCAGGGGGGCAGACTCCCAGCAGCCATGTTGTGTTTACCTGCTCCAGCCACTGTATAGATCTGCTTCAGAGCCTGTGAAGGTCGGCTCGGCTCTGATGTGGTTTGTTAGGGGCTGGGGGGGTGGGGGGGGGGTGAAGGAGCCAGAGCCTTGACGAATATCTGGGAGAACTGTTCATTATTCAGGGTATCGTTTGTTTTTTATTCATTCCTCTTCCATCTCGCTTCTTTTCTCACCTCAGGATCTGTTGTCTCCTGTTTCTGTCTCTTTTTTTGGGGGGTATAACATCTTGAACTTGAAATGTTATTTTTTTTTTCACAGCCCTTTTTTTTTAACAATATCTATATTTTCTTGTTTTGTTTTTACCTAAACTCAGTGTAAGTTTAAGGATAAAGATGTTGGAGTGAAAGTCCAACAATTTGTTCCAGACAAAATTATCAGTCGGAGAGATTGTCGTTATTACATTCAGGTGCAGCGCTGCATTCAGGGCTCACACAGAAAACGGTGTGAAACGCCCATCATATGTCATAATTTCCTGTAACCCAAGGCCTGGAGAAGGCATCTGAGTTTCGCACACACACACACACACACACACACACACACACACACAGTTGCCTCTACACACTGTACAACTGACCCCAGATTTTCCTTCTGTAGCTCAGTGATGACGACTGAGGATCCGTCAGTTCAGCTGGTTTCTCTTTACTGAGGTTTTCACCAGAGCGACACGATTGGCCGAATGTGGCCTGCTGTGTGTGTGTGTGTGTGTGTGTGTGTGTGTGTGTGTGTGTGTGTGTGTTCATGTCATGCCTGTCTGCTCTCACGGACACTTAGACATCCATCCTCATTTTCCTCCCCTCTCTTCTTTCCTGTTGTTACTGTTTTTGTACTCGTTCTGCCTCCCTGCACCGACCTCCCCTCTCTCTCTTTCTCCCTGTCTCCGCTGGCCTCTCTCGCCCCACCGAGAGTCACTGAGGTCTCGGGTGGACTTTGCCTCTGAGATGAACATAGATGAAACTGCTGTGGAGCGAGCCGGGGTCCGACCTCGGCACCGCCGCGTGCCTGGCGGACTCGTGTCCGGCATTTCCCTGTGATTTCGTTAGTCTGACCCCCCTGGAGTGGGGGGGGGGCGTCAGGCTACACATAGACCGTGTCAGTGTACAGGAGGAGGTGTAAAGAACCAGATCTGGAGAAACCCTATCACTGCCCAATGTTTGTTTTTGTCATGTTAAATGTTCGTGGGGGGGGGCAGGGCTCTGGTGTTTCTTCAGCACAATGCTCTAGGACAGTGGATGTAACAGAAAGCGCCCTGAGACTGCTCGACGTCCTGGAGCTCGGAGGGTAAAGCTCGGCTTCAGTTACGAGGTCAGCATTCTGTAAGAGTCATCGCCGTGTCCGCCTGGATCCGTACATGGTTTCGGTCTTTCCACTAGACCCTGAACCCACTGCGGGATTGGTCTGGTCTGGAACCGATGCCGGTGGTCAGGTCCGGCCCCTGTTGGGCTGGGTGGAATTGTGGGACTTTCCATGCACGACAGTTGTCCTCCCTCACTGAACCGGGGAGGCCGTTTCTTCTTCGAGCTGGGAGCAGCAAACCCCATGTTGGCTGACG
Source organism: Istiophorus platypterus (assembly GCA_016859345.1). NCBI lineage: Eukaryota > Metazoa > Chordata > Actinopteri > Istiophoriformes > Istiophoridae > Istiophorus > Istiophorus platypterus. The sequence continues at coordinate 22,773,457 of CM029127.1, read as the reverse complement.
GGTGCCGTCCGTATACTTTTGGCATCAGAGCTTCATGCTCACAGCCCAGAGGCTTACGACATGAGAAATGGATCAGGGTGACCATGTTTGTTGGAGCCCCCCCTATGCCCGTGGTTACAGAGACCCCCATGTTCTCTCTGGTGTTTCCATCGCTGATAAAAGCCCCTGTGGCAGATGGAGACGTTGAGATTTCCGAGTGGAGGGGTGGGCCATTTTCTTCCTGGAGTTCAGGAATGCGAGGCATCTGGGTCCGTGACGCCTCATGGCCGCTCTGGTCTTCGTCAGCGAGCTCGGCGCCACCTGTGGTGGGTTCAACATGTCCCCTTGGCTCTGTGCCGAGTCCTTCAGGAACGTGGTGGGCTCTGAAAATCCCATCCACAGCGTAGAGCCCCTTAAGCCCCTAACCTGTGTGTGTGTGGTTGCCGGTGTGTGTGTGTGTGTGTGTTGGCTGACCTCCAAGCTACCAGGATCTACCCACTGCCAAACATGTGCAGGATGGCTGCAGAGCATTTCACACTCAAGCTGTGTGTTTTTCATGTGTGTGTGTGTGTGTGTGTGTGTGTGTGTGTGTGTGTGTGTGTGTGTGTTAGTTCTTCCTGTGTGTGTAGCCTTCCTGCTCCTGTTATTTGTTGGCTCATCCTCTTCTTTTTTTTGTCGTATCTTTATCCGTTTTTATCCGGCAGATTCCTCCTGTGACCTTTTATTTCCGTCATTCAAACACACCTCATTTACTCCGTACAATAGACACACACAAACACACATGTGGAACAACCTGTGGATAAGCCCAAATCTTCTGTGTGTTAATAAGCAGCAGCAGGTTTACCTGTTTTTGCTGCAGCGAACAGGAAACAGTTGTTCAGGATAATAAACCCGTTCAGGTTCCTCTTCATGCCTCATCGAACCGATTCTCTGTTTTTTATATTTCAAGAAAAACAGCAGGTATTCTGACGTTTCTTTTACATGCGTCTCCCCTTGCTCCGTTTCACCCTGGATCTAAAGCCGCATGAGAGGCAGAGTTCAGAAGGAGTCTAGAAACTTGCTTGCTCCTTTGACAGAAACCCACATTTTCAGGTAAAATTCAGTTTTTATACAAAATTGACGTCAGATTATTGGGTGACTCCATTTCCTCCGACATCTCACTGTGCTGGAAGTGGCTGTGTAACTAGAACCAGCCCTGTTATTTTAATGACATCACAACAAGGTTTCTGACGTAGTCGAGACGTGAAGGCTGCTGCGTCAGTGGCGTTAGAAACACCGTTCAGTTGTCCGCCTCATCAACGCCCTGAAACGGACTAAATATTCAGCGTCTTTATGGAATAAGAGGGTCAAATCTCCATAGAATGATGGGACGGACCCACACGATCAGACTGAGGATGTTCCTGAAAGAACAGTTGTCAGGTGTCTCTCTCTGTTTGTTGTGTGCCTGAGATGATTTACACCTTCGCTAATGCTTTGACTCCCGCGTGACGCTCACCGCGGGTCCTCACCACATCTTTCATTGGGGCGTTCCACCTCCTTCGTACGGGGGCCCGCGAGCAGGTGTGGGAGGTGAGCTGAGGCTCGGCCGTCAGATTTTGGAGCGCATGCAGTGGCGTGTTAACCTGACACGTGGTAGTGTCCTGCGGGAGGCAGTGGCAGATATACACTTATCAACCAGCGGAGGAGGCAGAGTGTGCGAGCGCGAAGCAGGACAAACCCGCCACCGCTGGATCCTCGCCGGCTTTTCATGCCCGGGATTAGATCCAGTCCGCTGCAGACCTGCGTCTGCTCCATGTCTGGACGTCTATGTGTGGATTTTATTTCCATTTAAACAAACAGTGTGACACTGAGGATCTTTGGCATCAAACATATCTGAACAGTCAAGGCAAAAAAATGTGAGTTAAACAGAAAACAATAATGCAAACGTCAAAGAGCGGAGATAAAATTCGTGGAGAAAGTCCTGAAACCCTTTGCTCAGCAGAACATCCACGGTTCAAGTTCTGTAGTTAATAGTTCTGTAGTTCTGTAGTTTCTGTCAAAGTCTGGTCTGGTTCCTGAACCGTGCCACGTGTTCTTAAAATATCAAGTTTTACCTTTCGTTTCTCAGAACACTTTAGTTTTGTTACTGAAATAAGACTTCTTTCATCAAACACACTCGGTACAAAGATCCAACAAGGGGTTGAAACTAGATTCGATATGATGCGACTGATTCCCATCAAACGTGGTTTTAAGTAAAACCAGACGGATTTGAGTCTTGCATGATTTAAAGTTGAGTTTGACTCCTGAAGTTCTGTCTCTGAGTCATTTTCTTTCGACTAAACTCTATCAACTAAACTCATTTTATCACTGGAAATAATCCAGTTATAACCAGTGTGGGTGTTCCTGCCTCCAGTCTGCTCTTGGCCTCCTCCTCCATGGCTTTACTCTCGGATTGTCCAGCACAAAGGTCGGAGAGAATCTGAGAGTCTGTCTGGGAGCAAGTGGGCGGTTTCCCCTCCTGCCTCACGGTGGCAATCAAATCACAGCCAGACCCAACCCGAGCGACACATTGGCATGAAGCAAACCTGCCCACCCCGCGTCACCTCTGCACACATCTGTTCATCACACACACTTCACGCTGCCATATCTGATGCTTTTATTATTTTCTTCTGCCCCCCCCCCCCGAGCTATTCTCAGGTCATTCGTTCAAACCCAGTGGCCACCCTCGGCCTTAACTCGACTCTCCTCCTCACCCCCCCCAGAGGCGGCCTCCCGCCGAGCTCTCTGTCAGGATGTGATTGATAGTCCTCTTGTGATGACGGCTGAGCTTTGAAGCTCCAAGGCCCTCGACGCCCCCCGCCACCGCCTCCTTTGTCCTCAATAGGCGGTGAGAGCTGAGAGCACGTCCCATCTCCAGACTGCGGTTGGATAAGGGCTTTGTTCACGTAACGACGGAGGCTCTTGGCTCTGACGAGTGGCTCTTTGCTGTCTCGTCCAGCCACCTGCTACCGTAGGTTTAGTCTTTTGAGTTCGACTCTGGTGGTCTCCACTCATCTGCTGGAGATCTGGTGGCCGGTGGATCTGTCGGTTATGAGATCCCGCAGTTTTACAAAACCTGTGTCTTCCAGTAAAACACAAAACAGCACAGCAAATCCCAGCTGACACTGGGCCAGAGATGGGGGGACAAGTGGATCGGCCCCCACTCCATCACAGTATAAACATCACATCCACAGCTACAGGCTATTCAGAGTCTCCAAAGTTCCCCGGGGGGGGGGGGCAGACTCTGGCCGAACCAGGATTCCAACCCAGAACCTTCTGAGATTCAGATTCAAACCTTGACATGTGACAGGATTGTGAACCCTGTTGCTGATTCTGATCAGTCCAGCCTCGGAGCTGTTTCCTGCCCAACGTGAAACGATTTTCTCTCAGAAAAGACGGCAGAGGTCAGAGAGGACAGCCGATTAAAGTCTCAGTGTGAAGTTTCTCCTCAATGCTTGAAAGCTCTGGTAGCTCGAACCAATCAGAAAGTCAACAGGAAGCTGTGTGTGTGTTTACAAGATTTTAATAGAGACAAATTTATTGGTCTGGTCTGGTCTGTTTGTGTGATTATTTATTTCAGCGGGTCTCGGTCCGTGGCCATGTGACGTCAGTGAGTTGATGCCGTTCATGCCGTGCGTTAAGCGCCGTGCCCCAGGGGCTGCTGGGTAATGGCGCGTGGAGACTTGTGTGTCGGCTGTGATCTAAATGAGAAATTTAAAAGGAAGCGGCACGAGACGTTGTTTTATTTACTGCTGCCAACCAGGAAAAAGTTAATTAATAGCAAATGATGACAAAGTGAATCAGTTATCGGCCTGAAAATTCAGATTCAATAGTGAACAGAATCAGAGTAAAGTTGGAGAATCGTGGGACTCTGAATGAGCGAAACCACAGTCATGTTCAGGACACATTCACCAACACTGAGGTTTATCTGGTGTCAGGACATTGTCAGGGCTCAGTCGTCTCTTCGTTTTATCCACATTATGAGTCTGGTTAATGTGGAAAAGGTCCCACAGAGACTTGCCAGTGCCGCAGCTCATTTCCTGTCTTGGTCAGACTCTGTGTTTTCAGAATAAATGCCCTAAAAAAGAACCAGTGCACCTCCTGCTCAGAGACCAGCTGGTGAACATAGTGGAGCGTTTAGCCACCACAGAGCTGGAGGTTTCCCTCAGCAGCTGGTTGAGACCAAAACTGGAGCTAAAACAGAGGGAGTACTGGACTCACCAGACGGACTCAGAGCCCAGATCCTGATGAAGGATCATGATGATCTGTAGCTGCTGGATGTGGAAGCAGCTGTATATCAAAAATAATTAGGCGACAATGTTGTGTTTTCAGTTTCTTCCGCTGCCCAAACAAATTAGCTTATGCAGCTTTAAATAAGGAAAAGACACAGGTCCAGTATGATCAGGTCTCAGCCTGTCATCCTGATGCTCATCTTCAGGCTTCAGCTGCTCACTCACCTTCCTCTGACATTAATATATGAGATTCGGGTCAGTGAGACCCAGGACTTCCAGGACGGCAGACTCTTCGAGTTGGCATCGGTCTCGGTCGGCGTCTCGCTGTTCCTGACTCCTCTTCCTTTTATTTTGTTGTGTTTGTTCAGCCTTTATTAGAGCGAGTTTGATCCTTTTTAATCCTCTTTGATTTTCTGATTTCTGTCTTCCTCAGCATAAGGGTCTTTCGCCTATAATTTTTGTTTCATACAACAGAGTTATGTGAAGTTAAGTCACTTGATGATAGAGGAGTTGAACAGCAGACTCTTGATAAACTACTTAACCTGAACTAGAGAATCTGTGTGAAACAACCGACGGTTGAAAACACCGGTGCCGCAAATTTAAAGTTGTTTATGCGTACAGTTGTTCCGACGCTTCCCGGTTCTTCCCGCGGCGCTCTGTTCTGGACCGACTGCAGGGAGCAAAAAAATAATCGCTTTACTCAGGCACGACGCCGTTAGACGCCACGAGCTGTGGCGCATCGCGGCCCAGAACAAACAATGAGGTTTCAATATCCCAATTAAGCAGCTAATTAGAGCCGAGATCCGTCTGGTTCACGGCAACAACAAAACAAAACAACAGTGAAATATATCGCAAGTCATGTGAAATTGGTGAAATATAGAGAATCTACAAATGAGAGGATTATGAAGGAAATCACAGCCTTTTTTTTTTTTGACGTGCAAATTTAGCTGCTGTGTTTTGTTTCCACCGTCGGATGATTTTACGCCTCTTCCCTCGGAGTTAAAACCTTTTAAATCCGGTTCTCCATCTCATTGCTGTTCAGTTCAGCCTCGCAACGTCTTGCCGCCCATTGAGCGTCGGACCGTTTACCATTGAGCGTTTCTCGGGCGCTGTCGGAGGCCCGGGCCCGCCTGAGCTCGGAGCCTGGATCCTCGGTCACATCCGGGAACAGTGACGTTTTCTTATTGGATCCTGAGGCTCAGAAACGGCAGGGACGGAGCGAACGAACAGGAAACCCTAAAATCAGTGTCGTCGGTTTTTGTTTCTTCATCCTCCTGGGGTTTAAATTGGCTGGTCGTCTTCGGATCGACTGTGAGAGGAACTGAAATTCCTGTCTCAGACTCACATTAGACTGAGGTGAAAATATCTACGGGGACGTAAAGTGATTGTGTAAAACCTGTGTTGACTCTGTAGAGACATGCGGGGCGGTGGGGGGGCTAGATTTCCTCTGGAATGATGAAGCTCTTTTTTCAGCTACAGCTGGTTTTGCTTTGAAATGTAACTTGTGCAGAGAAGATAATAACTTGAGCATAAAGGAATAAAAAAATCTCGCTTTCTGGGCTCCGTGTAGATACCGACATTAAAGTACTAGTAAAAACACGTTTCGTTTCCATCATTGGATAAATACAAATTTTGTTCGATGCCAGGTTTCAGGACTCTGCAGATTTTGGTTCTCGCTGGCCCCTGAGACCTGGTCCTGCCTAAGGCATCAGATCAGTCCTGTTGCAGACCCAGATAGCAAACCAGATCCTCTGCCCGTCCCACAATACATCTGGATAACGATGAAAGCGGAGCTGTTGCCTCCTCACCCGGCATCTCTCCTGACTCTGTCTCTCTCCACCTTCTCTCCACAGCTTTGTAGGCAGAGGAGTTCATCTTCACCGGGACCTCGACTGGTTCTCCCCCTCTACCCGGACCAGAACCTTTACCTGCCCACCGATTGGAGCTGCTCGCTATTGGATGATCCTGGATCGCAGGTGAGGAGAGAGTTTGCCGTCTAATAAACCGCTCAGCATGAAACAATCCGTTCATTTCACACAACTGGTTGTGTGTTGTGTTGTTAGCTGTTAAATAACTAAATATTTGCTTCATCAGAAGATACTTAAATTCCACAGAATCCACTGGTAAAAGGCCTGAAACTGTCAAACGTTTCATTCTTGGGTCTAAATTAAGAGGAAGCTCCCCCCGAAAATCCACTGCACATGTTAATAAGTCAGAGTCTAGTTAACGGACAGTTTAAGGTTAAAGTTACTGGACGCAGTGAGTGTGTGTGTGTGTTTGAGTGTGGATTTGTCAAGTTTTCATCTTTAACGGTGGCAGGCGGCAAACTAGCGAACAGCAAAGCTCTAATTGAAGAGTGGGCTGAGGGAGACGGACATTTTCATCTGACAGGCTGATGAATGGCCTCCTCCTGCGCTCAGGTTCAGACTAATCACAGGAGGAGGCCATTCGGCGCCGAATGTCCTATTCATTCTTTAATAGAAGGGCTGTCAGAAAAAGAGCAAAAAACCCCAAAGGCCAGGTCAAAGTAATCCTCTGGAAAAAAAAAGAAAACAACATTTATTTCTCTGTTTCCTTCTGTTTTTCCTTCCTTTATTTCTCCTCAGATAAAACAGGAAAACGATTCAATTTACAGAATCAGAGTAGGAAAGTCTGTGTGTGTGTGTGTGTGTGTGTGTGTGTGTTGAGACATTATGATGAATCAGCGTCCCGGGTTTCCTTTGTGAACAGTGAGATTCATGTTAGTGAATCCAGCAGAATCCATAATGTTTAATCCCTCTGTTTAATAAATAGGGACCAAGCAGAGAAACGCAAAATCCCACATCTACTGTTTTTATCTCTTATTTAAAATCACATTGGCACCAAAATCAGAGCAGGAGAATAAAGGACTGGGTTTTTTGGCGTCGTAATCAGAGGATTTTTTTCAAGCATCTTCTGTTTTTCCTGCGACAGTCGTTATTCTTTTTTCTGTAAGAATCCGATTCGGTTACAGTGTGACTCTGTTTGATGAGGAGATACTCACACTTTTTATTCAGAGAAGTGACTCAGAGTAGTTCAAGCGGTTGCTCAGATCCACCTGGAAGAACCTGATCCGTCGCCGGGTCAGGCCCAACCTGCAGAGGGCAGCCATTTTGAGAACGGAGCTGCCGCTCAGTTTCTCCACCACCCACCGGCCGATGGTTCTGTTTTCTGTGGTGAACATCTGGGCGAAGACCGACACGTTTACATGAGACCGGCAGAGTCTCAGGTCCAGGTGTTTGGGCTGGATTGATGTCTCCGTTTGACTTCCCATCCCTGAACCTGGAGCCTCACACTTCCTGTCCCCTGTTTGAAGAGTCTGGGGCCTGTTTCATCTCCTTCCTCGTCTCTTCGTCCTCTCGGTTTCCTGCCCGAGCACATCTCAGATTATAACAGTAAGAGCAGCAGCATCTCTATTTTCATTTGGAGGAGGTTTGTGAAAAACTGTTGGTGCAACTAATGATTTTTGGCGGAGCAAAATAAGAACTGTTCTCTTGCCCCTAGTGACGAAGGTGTTAAAGTTGCGTGGATGAAAATCATCACGATAAGAAAACCTGATCTTATTGAACCTGAGTTGCAAAATCTGTAACTTTTCATTTTCCCCAGTTTATTAAACTCGTCGACAGGAGACCTGATGGTTGTTGTCTCCTGTCTCTGCTGTTCTGATAGTCCGATGGTTACGTGACCCGGTTCCGTGGACGAAAAGTCCGCCCTCGGCATTGAGAACTCAAACTGCAGAGCGAAGTTTTCTTCTTCTTCTTCTCTTTCTCTTTTTCTTCATCTTCTTCTCTGATCTGTCAGTCGCTGCTTTTACCTCCATTAACACAAATTGCTCTCCTTCTCTCTCTCTCCCTCGCTGTATATCTCTATGTCTCTCTGTCACTCAGCCTGTTTTGCTGCTATTACCACAAAGTGCTCTCTCTCTGTCACATCACTTCATAATTGTTTCTGAATCCCCCCCCCCGTGTTATTGTTGATTCTCTTTCTTTTTACCATCACACAGACTGCGTCTGTCTTCTTTCTCTGTCCTTACCTGAAATCCAAAACCGTCTCTATACTTTTGTCTCTCAGCTGTTGACATGAAGTTTTTAGAGACCAAATCAGACAAAATAGGATTTACAGTGGAACATGTTCTAATCTCCTGGACGTCGAACCAGATGACATGTTCGGTCAGAGCGAGAAGAGAATGAGATGTTGGAGAAACGCTGGAGAACCACTGGAGAAACGTTGGAGACTGGGCTGTAGATAAGCTTTGGCCCTTTGATGCCCAGCAGCTCGGTGACATTTGGTCCAGTGTTCTGAATGAGGGAAAACATTACGCTTTCTGCTGCCAAAGCAAATGCAAAAACTTCAGTTGGTGTGTGAACAGAGCCCAAACTGAGGGAAACCAATAGATCTGCTCTAAGGCCTGATGAGAGCCGTCTGACTGATGGCCCATTGGAGTGTTTCATCCCAATGAGAGTGGGCCGTGATCAGGTTTCCATCCAGATGTTGCACAAGTTGACCTAAACTTCCCGAAAATGTTCTAAAGTAAAATGCGACTGAACGTTTCCTCCGCTGCTGCTGATCGACAGCAGGCAGAGCTAAATTCTTCGGTCGCCAGCGTTGAAACCAACACAGAGGAAGAAGAAGGACGTGATGAGACGGGCTCGTTAAAGGAGCTGCTGTTCAAACTCAAGCAATGGAGAACCATGTGGAGAATGTGATGGAGATCTGACGGTTCTGTTGGTTCCATTTGTCACCGACTGGCCTTGTGTTTAAAAGCTTAGAAGTTTAAAAACGTCAGCTGACTCTTAGCCAAGGAGTGAAATTAACATCCAGCGACATGAGTCGTTAGTGTCTATCCCAGGAAAGGACGCAGCAGATCTCTGGTCTGTGGTGAAGCTCTGTGTTGGTTTTAAAAAGTCGTAGATGGATTCGGTTGAAGCCCCCCTCACCCCACAACCGTTAACAGATAACAGGGTCATGGCTGCCCCCCCGTCCCCTCTCTCACAGGGCAGGGATTAAGACCAGCAGGGATTATCTGATCTCAGTACTGCTGAAGGCAGGAGATGACCTGCTACACTGTGTTAAACCAGGACCCAACAGCAGATTTATTACCAAAATCACAAGACCACCGAGCGCAGATCTGCTCCTAGACTTCGAGCCGTTTCGGCGCTTTGCTTCTTAATCCTTAACTTTGTTATTCATCACTTTATCATTTATCAGCCTAATGTTCTTATTTTTAGTGTCTAGTTTTCTGGCTAATGTCACTTTTACTATACAGACTGTAAAACCCTCTGAGGCTAATTTGTCATTGTGACTTTTTGCTCTGTAAATAACATTTGTTTGCAGTCAGGAGGGTTGATGGCAGCTGGTTTCTTGCTTTTGTGAACTTTTCCATGATAAAAGCAGCATCATCTGCAGACAAGGCTAAGCTAGCGCTAGCACCGCCAGCCTCGGGCTAAAACTAGCTCCTACAACGTCCCCAGAAGCAGAGTTTAACTGCTGCAGACGCTGCTTCTACGGTTCACTCTCGATCTCCTTAAACCATCATAAGGAAGGTTCCCAAAGCTGAGAGAATGATTAGAGAGGAGACAGGAGATAAATTAACTGTAGGATTTAGAGTCTATAAAATGTAAAGTAGCTGATCTATTTAAAATGGACAGAAAAACATAGTGGAGGAAAAGAGGAGCTGGGAGTCGAACAGAACCCCCCCCCACACACACACACACACACACACACACATACTCTTGTAAGGTGAAGAAAACACCAGCCGCACAGGAAACGTCTCCCCAGGCTTCTTATTCTTGATTCTCACAGTTGACTGAACACTGACAAACAGGATCCAGGTTTAATAAGTTCAGTCCTGGTTCGGGTCCTGTGTCACTGTCATCACTATCACCGCCATGGTTGAATGGGCTGAGGCAGGTCGCTGGTTTGAATCCTCAGAGCTGCCTCAGCCTGGCACCTGAGGCAAACAGCTACTGTAGATGTGGCCTCATTTCTGAGGCTTTAAAAGGCTGAAAGGGTTAATCTCTTCCTGTGTGTGTGTGTGTGTGTGTGTGTGTGTGTGTGTGTCCTTGAGCAGTTGGCGGGGGGGGGGGGGGGTCTGTACGTCTGTCTTTGGATTAAATCCGATAAGATTCAACCTCCTCCCTGTTTCCCTCCAGTCTTTATCCTTCTGGCTGGAAAAAACCTAAAACCTCCTGACCCCCCCCCACCGCATATAAATGACTGTGTGTGTGGGTGTGTGTGTGTGTGTGTGTGTGTGTGTGTGTGTGTGTGTGTGTGTGACAAAATGTCCCTCTATCCTCTCAACAAAACACCAGTAGGCAACGTCTGCTGACATGTGGAGATATTTGGCCAAAGCAGCTCAACACTGACATGAAAGCTTGGTTCAGATTCCCTCTCTGCTCTGTCAGCTTCAGAGGACAGAGGCCTGGTGGTTCCTGGTGGTTCCTGGTGGTTCCTGGTGGTTCCTGGTGGTTCCAGGTGGTTCCAGGTGTTTAGTGTTGGTTCCTGGAGCTTTTTGCAAACACCAGACAAGTAGAGTTGCTGTAGTTTAATAATAACAAGCTGAGTGAGTTACGTTTTAACATAATGAGGAAATTTTGGTAACTTGTGTCTTTCATGAGTCACTAACATGTTGATACTGAACATTCCAGTAAAATCTTCACAGACATTTGTTTTCCACCTGTAGTGACTCCAGCTTCATTAAACTGGTTTATGGTTCTGTTCTAGGTCCTCACAGAACCTGGTTCAGGACAGATCCTGGTCTGGTTTAATACAGAAGACATTCAATGACTTCTGCAACTCGACTAGCAGTGAAACAAGCTGTAAACACAACATTCAATCTGTATGACCGACATGTTAACAGACAGCATCAAGACCCTTCACCTGGATCTGGTCTCTGAGTCCACCTGATGGATCCAAATCCACAGTCCGTCTGTTTTAGCTCTGATTTTGGTCTCCACCAGCTCCTGAAGGAAACCTCTAGCTCTTTAGCTAATAAGAGACTGTCTGTGTTTTAAATTCATTTATCTTTTTTACCCAAACTACAAACTAAAATGGGCTAAAAAAAACTGTAGCTTGGCAGAGTTGGTGCCAGTATCCAGACAGAAACACTGGATCCTCAGAGCCTCGTCCAGACCTGGAGACGGACTTGAGACCGGACTGATGCTGGATGCTGATTCTTCGAGCTCTCGTTTTCTGTTTTCTCGGGTTAGGACGGTTCCGGTCTGGTCGGCCGGTCTTGTAGGAACCAGAGCGAACCCCTGCGACCGACCGCTGACGAGCCACCAGGTTTATTACCGGAGTAAATCCGAACCTTCATGAGCTCGAAGATGCTGTTTTGTGTCGGGGTGTGTCATTGTTTGTGTATATGTTAGTGTGCGCTCATACTCAGTCTCCGCCCGCCTTTTAATTTTCTCCCGGTTCGGACCGCCCCCCCCAACCCTGAAAGTTTAGATCTCCTTCTCAGTCTCTGACCTCGTTTCCTGAGCAGCTTGAAAACAAAAAGCCTCCATCAGACGTCCGCCGCCTCCCTGGCTGACAAAGTGGCAACAAAGGAAACCAGACTGAGCGTGGGTGTGTGTGTGTGTGTGTGTGTGCTCTACCCTCTAACCGGCGGCTCGGTCTTGGAGGTGTCCCACTTTGAGCAGGCATTATTCATAGTTTTCTTTTTTAATGCTGTGTCCCTGTGTACTGTGAGTGGGCCAAAGTTTCCCACCCACCCCAGTTACCTGAGCTGGAGCGGAACCCGGCCTCGGAGCGTCTGATATCTGAGAACACGGGGATCGAAAGAACCGGGGTCTGTGGACCTGTAGTGGTCTGCAGAAGATCTCTGAATATATATATATCTATGTGTATAGATGTACATATATACACATAACTTATAGTGACCGTATTACTCATACAGAACTTAGTTGGGGCGACTGTGGCCCAAGCGGGTCTTCCACAAACCGGAGGGTCGGCCGTTCGATCCCTAGCTCCTCTGGTCGAAGTGTCCACAGGCAAGACGCTGATCCGAAAACTGCCCCCGATGTATAACAGGTCAATGTGTGTGTGAAAGGGTGAATGCGGCCACAGTGAAAAGTGATTTGGTTGGTCGATAACACTAGAAAAGCCTATAATATATGTATGTACAGATTAGAATCCATTTTCCAGTTCATCCTTGTCCAGTCAAGCTCCAGTTTACGTAAGATTTCTTTTATAAAAGACGTAGCTGAGGTCACCTTGACCTTGACCTTGACCTTTGACCTTTGAACATCAAATTTAAAACTGTCCTTGAGTCAGAGCGAATGTCCGTGCTAAATTTGAAGGGATTTCCTTCAGGAGTTTTTTAGGTAGATAATGTGTGGGTGTGTATGTGTGTGTGTGTGTGTCTGTGTGCTTGCATGTGACCTGCAGGTGCTGTTTCTTTTTGATCAGATCCGGATCCAAACAGTCCGTCAGGGCTCAGGTTCCAAACACAGGTTCCACTAAGAGGATGAATATTTGAATCTGATGGAAATGAACCTGAGAAACTGCTCTGAGATCAGTTGCTGCGGTTTAATGTGCCGCTGAGCTGTCGGCCTCAGCCTGAATATGAAACAAGGAGGAGAGATTACGTCGGGTCTGTTTCTGCTGAAACGGGGAGAACTCGATGGACCCAATATGGAGGCTAATGTATTAATTCATTTCAGTATCTAAAAGAAAGAAAAAGAAAGGTTTTTCTCACTTTATTTTTTAAAATTTCCTGAATCAGAAATACCGGTGGTGTACGAGCTACAGGAAACTAAACTAAAAGGAGAATGAATGAATTGGTGTCGTCAGCTCCAAAGTCACAAATAGATGTTTACAGCAACAGTATATGGATTTATTTATTTTTTTTAGGGAAAGTTTCAGAAAATGCTCCTTGCCATTGCACGCAGTCACGTCCGTTTTAATAACCAGCCTCAGCGCTGACGGGGCAGGGGTCTGCACGCCAATCCCTCGCGCCTCCCACCGACAGCTGCTAGTTAGCGGCAGCTCTGCGGCAGGTGGGTTGGGAGGGTCTTCGTCATCCGTCGGTCGCCTCCCTTTGGCCTCGGGTCTGGAGACGGCGTCTAATCCTAAAAATGAGAGTTCAGAGAAACGCAGTCTTTTCTCAGCTAGTGCCTCTCACTGATGCGATTTGTTGAATTTGTTGACAAGTGGCTGAGCCAGTGACTCACCTGGCCTCATGAGGGACAGAAGCATATTTAGTGTAAAACCAGAAACCACCAATAAATATAGAAATTGATTGAGTTCATTTGATTTATATCCTTGAAACTCTGACAGCTAAGGGCTTCAGCTTTCACCTCCAACCAGGAGTCACGTTGAAAAAGAGACAAGAAATAAAACATCAGCATCGGTTCTTACATTGGTTCTAGGGTTCCACTGCTACCAAAACCAGTTCTTCTGGGATCATGGGACATGTAAGTGTGGAGTGAGAACCAGTTGGTCTGGAAGTTTCAAGTAAAAAACAGAAAATTAGACGTTATATTCTCCTCACTTACATGTTTCTTAAGTGCATATTAATGTCGCACTGAATAATTTATTCTTTAAATATGTGACATACATAACTATGATAGTAAAACGAACATTAGAGCTCCTGTAGCTCAGGTCTGAACTGGCAACTCTGGTTCATTTTAATGGACCCTGTGCTCTCAGAGAGCTGCAGCCACTTTTTGTCCGGGGGGGGGGTCTGGGCGTGGGGGTCTGGGGGTTTCCAAAGGGTTCCAGAGACCAACCCTCCTCCCGTGTTGCTTCTGAGCAAAGCGGTGAACCGCGGCAGCAGCAGCCGACTAAGCTCACTTTCACACCGAAACCGAAACCAGGAGCGAATCACCTGCTTGGCTGTCACCCCCCCCCCCCCCGACTGCACTTTGAGCTCAGCTCTAATTCAATCAGTGTGTTTTGTGGCCTCAGAGTGAGAGATTGCGTGTTCATTAAAAAAATCCTGATTAGTCCTGAAGACTGATTACTCTTTGTAGCCATTGCTGCGTGTGTGCATGTGTGTGTTTGTGTGTTCGTGTGTGAGCGTGTGTGTGTGTGTGCGTGCATGTGCGTGCGTGCGTGTGTGTGTATGTATGTGTATGTGTGTGTGCGTTGCTGCCCATTAGTCTTCCACTTGAAGCCTCCCTTCTGCCCTCTCATTTGTCTAATGGATGAAGACTTAAGCCCCCTTAAAACTTTACGTGCACGCTCGCTGCACGCGCACGTCAATCCATTAATTAGCTTAAGTGGACCCTCAGGCCCCACCTCCCTTCGTTCTTTCCCTCTTTCCGCCCCTCGCCCTCTTTGTTTCCCTCCCTTCTTCCTGGAAAACAACGTTTGCGACCATCAATCCCTTCAGTCCCGTCAATGTGTTTCTCCTCTGGTCATAAACTCTCATTAAAAGCCCAGTGATTTATTTCTTCCTGCTGATTTCCAACGACCCTTTTGTCGAGGGAAGTTTATGCTCCATCGTGCGGAGAAACACTGTCAGACGTTCTCCTCCTCGTCTCGCTCCGTTCCTCCCTGAGAGGTTTTTCCGGGCGGAGTTCCAGCTTTTCCCTCCTAATTCCCAATATTTATCCCTTGAAGTGGCTCTATGGCGAGCGAGTGGGGGATTTAGCCGAGCATGGGGAATCTAGACCCTTCCTCCTCCTCCTCCTCGCCTCCGTGTGTGTTCGCCTGCGCGCTAATGATTGGCAGCCACTTCATTTAAGGGAAGATTCAATAGTGGGGGCTGTGAGGGATTTTGCCTCGGGGGGATTGTCCTTTATCTCTGCCTCAGAAGACGCCGCCGGAGCGATTATTAGTCAGGCGGAATGTGGTGCGTGGAGGGACGGTGCTCAACATGAGGCCTGGGGATGGATGGGGGGGCATGGGTAGGGGATTGGGGTTGGAAGAAAGGTTTGAGCTTTGCTGAGTCTGAACCTTCCGTTTGACAGATGTTGAAACAAAGTGTTTCACATCAGAAAATGAGCTACAAAGTCTCAGTTGTCCAGCAGAAGAATCAAGATGTGAAACATCAGCGTCGTTCTCCAAATACTTTGGACGAAAAGTCTTCGAGCTTTTCAAGAGTTTAGTCTCATTTTGAAGAGACGCAGCGAAAGTCCAGACTAGTGTGTGTGTGTGCGTGTCTGTGTGTATGTGTGCGTGTGAGTGTGTGAGTAAGTGCAGCGTTCATCAGCAAGGAATGCTGGGAAACTGGAGGACGCAGGAACCAGCGTTTATCACGTCCACGAAGAAAAACGAGCAACAACATTCCTAAATGTCAGCTTATCTCACCGCTGCCTGCAATGGTACACACACATACACACACACACACTCACACACACACACACACACACACACACACACACACACACACACAAACAAACACATACAGAATAACACACACACGCAAACACAGACACATGCACACACAGACAAACACACACGCGCACACACACACGCACACAGACAAACACAGACACATGCAAACACATACAGGCACACACAAACACACACGCACAGACAATCACACACAGACACACAGACAAACACACACACACAAACACACACACACACACACACACACACACAGACAAACACACACGAGGAAGGGCCTCTACTTTCTGCAGCCTTATAGGGACTCGGTCAGAGCCTCAGGGGGGCGTCACCTGGATCAAACCTAAACGGAGACAAACGGGGACGTGTCTGGATGCAGGGCGGCGGCTGATGAGCGCGGCGGCTGGCGAGCTGACGGAGAACGGGAAGTGTTGAGTGGCCAGTGAATGCAGCGTGCTGAGTTAGGGTTCCCGGTAGAATTCGCTGTGGTTGGCATTGGACCCGTATCCCGGAGCTGGGTCGTTAGAGCGAGAGCTTGCGTGCACGCGGCTGGTCTTCATCACTCCGCTCTTCATCATGATGCTCGTCACTGGGCGACACGGGACGGTACCAGGACCAGGACCAGGACCAGGACCACCAGACTCAAGACCAGCTGGTGGACTATGTAGATCTCAACCGCATAAAAGCGATAATGTTCAAGTCTGTATCAAAACAACGTAAACAGCAGGACGGCAGCTGAGAGACGAGGTGGGAGGTGAACGGAAAAGTCGGAGGCTCTCGAGGGTAAAAGAGTTGTCATGGAACCCGCCGATCACATCACAGTATTGATTAGGAAGCAATGGGTCGTCTCACGTGTCACCGTCTGTGGATGTTAATTAATGATTGAGGGAATGAAGCTGGTTTCATTCTGCTGATGTTCCTCCCTCCCTCCCTTCCTTCTATCCTTCCATCCTTCTCTCCTCCCGTCTTTTGTCCTACAGTATCAGTCTTGTTTCCCCATCACTTTTCTTTCTCATGTCTCAAGGTTCCTGTGTCCTTTGTGATTTACACACACACAGTAGTTGTGTGGTGTCAGTCTTGTTCCTCCCCTTCATCCTCCCCATTTCTCCTCCCTCATCATCTCCTTTTCTCTCCTTCCTTCCTCTTCTCTCCCTCCTCCTTTCCCCTCCCCTCCTCTTTCTTTCCTCTACTGCCCTCTTGCCATTCTCTCTCCTTTGTTTTTTTGTTCTACTCCTTCTATTCTGCTCTCCCTCTTTTTTCTTACCTCCTCCTCTTTCTTCTGGCCCCCTCTGTGTCTCCTCCTGTTCACCCCCCTCTTCCTGATGTCTCTCTCCCCCCTTCTCCATCTTGTCCTCTTTCTTTGCCTCCTTTTCTTTTTTTTAACCTCCTTTTCCTCTTCTCCCTCCCTCCCCACAAACTCTTGCCTTCTTCTCTTTGCCTTCGGTTCCCAGGTGGGTGCCACCTGGTTGCTATGGTGTTGCCGGGTGATGTGGGTCATGTGACTCGCTTTTTGTGTGTCCATGTGTTTGTGCTGAGTCATTGTTTTCGATCACTGAGCTTCATCTTGTGATTGTGTTGGAAAAATTGGAAAAAACGATTTAATTCACACACACACACACACACACACACACACACACACACACACACACAGAAAAATATTCTCTAAGGTCAAAAACAAACTTGGAGCATAATCAACAATACAAATCAAACTTTCTTCCTGTTGAATCCTTAAAAAAGACACAACAGATTTTTACTTTTACCCCAAAGTCACAAACTGAGCTGGATTCATTTTGTTGCCTCTTTACAAACTTGTTGCCTTAAACTCCGAACCAACAAGTTTCTGTCTCTGGCAGAAGGTTCTCACTCGTCTCTGCAGCAGCAATAAAACTTTTGATTTTCTTCAACTTCAAAGATGGTTGGGAAAAAAAAATCAGTTACAATAAAATTGATAAAATAAAGAAGTAAAAAATAAATAAAGTATGAAAACGAGTTGTCGGGGAACAACTCTAACAAATTAGTTTCTTTTTCTCCAGGCTACAGATTCACTTGTTTCCTGTTTAACATCAAGAAGAAAAGATTAAAGTCTGTGTTTTTAAATGTCACCAGAAAAGTCAGGGTTTTTTTTTCTTCTTTCTTTTTTCTTTCTTTTTCTTTTTTCATTTTCCTGCTCACTCTAAGCCACAAAGGCTCCGACGCCGTTAGACGTTTTCATGCAGCTTCAGCCGCGACCAGAGGGTTTGACAGGGGGTTTGTTGGAAAGGTCGGAGGTCAGAGCCCTCGCGCAGCTCCTGTGAGACGACGGCTCGGCTGTTGGGTTAGGAGTATGTCAGGTTATTCTAAGAGCCGAGAGAAGGGAACGAGGGACGGTTTTCAAAGCCTGTTTTCATTTCCCGTGTGGTTGACAGATTAAATGTTAAAACTCGGCTCTGTGGGGATTTATCTGGAACCTGCTGCAGTTCTTTACGGTCTTCACCCATGAATATGAAACAATTAGAGATATTTTTTTGGCTTTTTATTACTTTATTCGTTGTTTGATTAATTTATCCAGGGAAAATGAAATGATCTTATCATCTCAGATCTGATATTTTAAGAGACTTAGAGACGAGATTATCTGAACGTTCACAGCTCCCCCTGCTCCAGGCAGTCAACATTAGCGTTAGCGTCAGCGTTAGCATTAGCGTTTGCGTCAGCGTTAGCGTTAGCGTTCCTGTCAGTGCTAGCGTCAGCGCTAGCGTTAGCTGTCAGCAGTTTCCAGTGCCGGTCTTTCATGTTGAGCCCGGGGCAGCTCGCTGTGACAGTGCCGGGCTAACAGGGCGACACTGTGACTCTCTATTATTGTATTATTCATAGTGAGTCACCCCCCAGGCCTCCAATCAATAATTTATACACCCCTTCCTGTTAGGTGTGTGTGTGTGTGTGTGTGTGTGTGTGTGTGTGTGTGTGTGTGTGTGTCTATAATCTTTCATCACATGCAGTTTCAATTTCTTTTGAAATGAAAATCTGATGAAATAAAATTTGATGCTCCTGTTTGGATCCAACGTGTCGAGGTTTAAACCTCAGCCCTAGTTTTGTTCTTTTTCCACTTAAAGTCGCCCCCGCCTGCCCCACTCGCCCCCAGAGTTCAGCTGTGGCTTGGTTT
Organism: Istiophorus platypterus; assembly: GCA_016859345.1. Lineage (NCBI taxonomy): Eukaryota > Metazoa > Chordata > Actinopteri > Istiophoriformes > Istiophoridae > Istiophorus > Istiophorus platypterus. Next base: position 22,754,770 of record CM029127.1, on the reverse strand, counting down.
TTTTTTGTTCTTTTCGTGACCAGGCCGGGCCGCGAACATCGCCTCAGCTGGAAAAATCATTCTGACGTTTACAGCGAGCTGAAGGAGTGAAGGGACTTGGGGGGGGCTGCCACCACTTTAACACTGCAGCTTAATGGGAACAAACTGTGCCGCGTTGTGGGTTTCATTGTTTTCTTGCATCACTTGAGTTTGTCTGAGAGTGTGTACAGGAAGGCTGTAGGAGGGGCTTATAAACTGGGAGCCGCAGGTTTTAGGAGGCAACATTGACTCAAGTACTGAAGACATGTGACTAGCTACACACATATTTTAGAGGATTATTATTATTATTATTATTATTATTATTATTATTATTATTATTATTATTATTATTATTACATTTTATGTTCAGAGCCAACAAAGCACAAGACCAGGTCCAGAGACCAGGTCCACATCCAGAGACCAGGTCCACATCCTGAGTTCCATCTGTGGTTCAGATACCAGCAGCTCTTTGGTTCTGATTCAGTGTAAATAAACAGTTTGTGAACTTCTTCTATATTAAACCAGACCAGGATCTTTCCTGAACCTGAACCAGGATCTATGAAGGTCTGAACAGAACCATGAAGCAGTTTAATAAAGCTTGAGTCACCGCAGGTCGAAAACAAACGTGTCGTCTGCAAAGACTTTACTGATTCATTGTGTATCAATGTGTTTGTGACTTGTCAGAAAAGCAAAATAAACAACATTTCCTCATCTTGTTCATAGCACATCTTCGTTTCCTAGACAAAACACTTGCTGTTATGGTTTAGTTGTTTAGAAACTTATTTCTGGGCAGACTGGGATCGCCTGACTGAGGCCACGTTTAGAGCAAAGCTCCGTGTGAAACCAGGCTCCGCTCATTCATTATCACAGATCTGTTGTCTCATCGGTACCTGAAGCACCTCGCCCCCCCCCCCCCCCACACGTGCCTTTAATGCAGGACGGGTTAACAGATCAGAATAACGACCTGTGAGGGTCGAATGAATCTCAGCTGAAATTCTGTCCCGAGTGATTTAAGAGAAGAACGAGCTTCGCCTTTAATCAGTAGGTTTTGTTTTTTTTTATTCTGCTGTGCAGGACAAAGGCATGAATCAGTTCAACCAGAGAAAAATGAAACTAAAACACAAAAAAACATGTTTAGGAAAAAGAAAAAGGAACAAAAGCTCAGATCCTTCCAGCTTTTGTATTTAAATCTGTACAGATAACGTAAAAATGAAAAAAAAGCATCACATATTGAGTTCATCCAGCAGCTCCTCGGGCTCTGTCTGCTGTTCAGAGGCTCATTTAATAAATTAGATAAAAAAAGACAACCATTTCTTCAGAGAGTTCAGAGTAAATATGACTGCAGGAGTTTCTGCTATTAAATAAAAGTTTGTTTCAGAGGAGAAGAAAGTCGCCTGAAGCGACACCGACGCTGATTAGATTGAGATGTTAGAGGCATTTTCTTCAAAGAGATCTCACACATAACACACACACACACACACACACACACACATATACACACACACACACTTCATCTGCATGCAGCCAGTTTTAAAGAGGTTTGTGTTTGTAACAGGCTACTTTCAGGGAGATTTCAGACTAATGACCAGTTAATTGGGGACAGTTCGTCCAGTTGGGAAGAAACTGATTTTTGGCTCAATGGTTAATGTTTGGATGATACTCCAGGAAATGAAGTCAAGTCTATATAATGTCCTCACAAGTGTCCAAGGTCAACGTGTGCGTGTGTGTGTGTGTCCTTCATTTACCCAAAATTCATTTGGAGCAGTTGTGGGGGATTGTGGGTAGATCTGATTGGTGCTTATCTAATTTGGTGTTGGGGGGTTAATTTAAAATACACAAACACACACACACACACACACACACACACACACACACAGGGTCTTTGCTATTTGAATGAACATTTCCCAAACTCATTCTTCTGTTTCCTTCTCAGAGAAAGGAAAATTTCCTCTGGACTTTTCTCTCGTTCTGCTCAAGGAGAGATTTTCCTCTCGTTAAAACAACATATTAACAGAAATGAGTTCTCTGTCCTGAACCGTGGAAATGTCTGGACTTCGGGGTTCCTCTGAGAACACAAACTTCTCAGTAAAACTTGGTTCAAACTTGACCCGATTGATTAGTTTAACTGATCGACAGAGTTTTTTCTCTCGTGACATTTTAAGATGCCAACCTGGGGTATGGTGGGTGGTCATATTTAAAACTACACTTCCCAGGTGTCACTTAATCTGGCCTCAGGTCATGTGTTTGCCCTGTAACCATGGAGACAGGCTAAGATCACCCACTTGACCTTGGAGTTTGTCATTAGGGTCCATAGGGTCAAAGGTAAGAGCTCCTGGTGTCAACCTGCTCCATGTGGAACTTCTGCCTCAGTTGTGTTGAACACAAGAAAAAAAAATTAAATGTTTTTTTTTTTTTTCATTTGTTGATTTTGGCTGAAACAAGAAAAACTAACTTAAAACATGAGTCTGTTAGTTTTATAAAAGACAGAGAAATAATTATAACGATATTGTTTATTGTTTAAAAAATGCAACTGTTAATCTCAGCAAGTCTCAGCCAAACTTCTTCTTGTCTTTTTTTTAATGGAGGATGAGATGAAGTTAATAGAAACAAGTCCAACACATCGAGCGCTGATTCTTCATCTGTTTATTCTATAACTATAAACTATAACAGGAAGATGAATCGCAGACCGAGACACAGCTTTAACAAAATGGATCAACTTTACTGTCTGAGGAAAATCTGTGTAATGCTACTTTAATTTTTATAACATTGATCTGTCTGGGCTCCTCTCACTCTCTCTCTCTCTCTATTGCCCCCTCTCCTTTTCTCTATCATTCCCTCTGTCTCTCCCTCTCTCTATCACAATCTATCTCTTCCTCTCTCTCCCTCTCTCTCTCCTCCCTCTCTCTAACACTCCCTTTGTCTCTCTCCCCTTCTCTCTCTATCACAATCTCTCTCCTCATCTTCCTCTCTCTCTCTCTCTCTCCATTATTGTTAATTGTCTGTCTGATGTGTCTATTTATCTGAAATGAGGCAGCAAAATCCAGACGACAGGCTGTCAACACACACACAACCACACACACACGCACACAGACACATACACACTAACACACACACACAAACACACACACACACACACACACACACACAGGAAGCAGCTGATGTTTAAATTCCAGATTGAAGTTAATAGCGGTTTCATAATGTCATGAATGCAGAGCTGACAGATGTGTGTTTGTGTGTGTGTGAACTTTACTTTCCATTCATTGCTGTTGACACATTGCAGTACTGTGTGTCTCAGAGTCTATGATAGAAACTGTCTTCACCTCAGCTCCCATCAAACAACTGAAATGAATGAAGAGCAGGTGAAGCAGGGTTCACCTGGTTCACCTGGTTCACCTGATTAACCTGTTTCACCTGTCACACCTGATTCAACTATTCCACCTGTTCCAGCTGTTGCACCATTTCCACCTGCAGTAGCTCCTGATCAGACAGGTGACATGTCTAAGAAACTCAAAAACTCAACGTAACGGACAAGAAGGAGTTGATTGTTTTCTAATGGTCCTGTTTAGAGTCTGGCTCCTCACTGAGCACCAGATCTGGTGTGAGTCGGTAAATAACCTGTCTGGTAACTGTAGACCCTCGGTCCTGGTCTGCAGCGTCCTCGGTTTTCACAGCCTCTGAACTCGACTACCACCAGGAGCCACGTAGTGGTTTATTCCTTCGCATCCCCTCTTCTTGCTCTGTCCACCTCTTCACTCAATGTGTTTCCATGCTCTGAGCTTCAGATCCCGGCCTCTGACCTTATTTTGAATCAGGGCGTCTTATTTGAATGGTACTGAAGAAGAATAAAAAGCAGATTATAACCCAGGCTATGTTTCTAGACATCAAAACGAGAGATGCTCACATAGTTATGGTTCTGTCTGTGATGGACGTCGACCAGGTGTAACATCGGTGTCGGTTGCCGGAACCTTCGTGGGACCATCAGGACTCAAAACCCGAACGTTTTTTTCTTTAGAGTGAAACTAATTTGTTTTGTGATGACACACTGGTAAAAAAACACCAGCCTAAGTCAGTGTTTGGTGTTTAGAGGCTCCTGCGATTTTAGTTTTAGTTCAGTAAAGCCTTGTGTTTATTCTTTATCTTTGGGAAACACCAGAGTAGAAGCTGTAAAGACCTGAGTCACTTCTCACATTCATTTTTAAAGCATCTGAAGCTTCTGCTGCTGTTTAACTACAGTTCGAATCAGAAATGCAAAGTGGATTTTGTTGTTAGCGAAAATAAGACGAGCATCTGCTCAGAAGAAATGAGAGAGAGTGAGAGAGGGAGCGAGGCTGTGGAGCCGGAGCTCGTTCTGTCCTGACGAACGGCTGTCCCTCCAAAATAAAAGAGACGGACAGAGGCCGACAAACTGACCTCGGCGCAGTCACCATGCTTTATTTAGTTCGGGCTCAGTTTATCAATGAGGTGCTGAAAAATTAATTTCAGCGTCATGTTATGGATGAAGTTTGGTGTGTTGAATATTTAATGAAGCACTGGATTTGCGTGGAACCTTGTCCCTGGTTCGTCCACAGTCCAACGGCCTGGAGACAGTAAGCGTCTTTCTGACATCAGAAATACTAAAGACCTGAGATAATAAGAAAGAAAGAAAGAAAGAAAGAAACAAGACCAGAGAATGAATTTAAACACAATCTGTATTTTTTTAAGGAACAACAAAGGTACAGAAAATTTTCAGACACTGAAACAAAAATTGCATTTTACATGAAAATTGGCCAAAACCAATGGTAGATCAATATTTACCACATTGATCCTGGATGACTTGAGCTAATTCAACTACATATCTTATCTGCTGGTTATTTTCTCGATTAATCAGTGGATCCTTTTATCCATAAATGATCAGTAAATAGTGATAAATGTGTTATTACTTGTCAGATGAGAGGTTTGATTTGACAAATACTTGAAAAAACAGAGATTTTCAATTCACTGTCATATTAGAGAATAAGAAAAGAATCAATTTTTTTGCCTTTTACTTGAGAATTGATGATGATTTATCAGAACAGCCGCTGATTCATTTTCAGTCGATTGACTGATCGATGACTCTTTTCCTTCACATCCATCGTTGGGTTCGACTCTGTTCATTAGCTTAATGGCCTCTCAGTCAAATCATCATTACACACTCACACACACACACACACACACACACACGCACACACTCACACGCTCACACACGGTCCGTATTATTGGTTTCCCATCAGGCCTTGCAGTTAGTCCTCAGTTTTGAACATGAACGTGAAATGCAAACGCATGTAACAGTGCGGAAACACTGACTCTGACAGAGACTCACAGAAAACCAGGAACCCTGGGACAGATAGTTCATCTCTACACTTCTCTTGCAGTAAAACTACAGCCATTGACATAAATCAACCCCTACCCCACATAAGACCCCCCCAACATAACCCAGACCAAAACCTGGTTCTAGTCTGAACCTTAAACCAGGTCTGTACCCTCAGACAGCTTTTTTGAAGGTATGAGGACCAGGACACAGTGTCCTGTCTCTTTGAGGTCTGTAACTTACAAAGATAAAAGTAGAAGTACACACACACACACTCTCACACACTCTAACACACACTCACACACACTCACACACACTCACACACACGCGCGCGCACACAGGCCAGTCTTGGCGGCTGTATCGGAGTGTTTCAGTGGTGTAGCTGTCAGAGAGACATTGAGCTCTGACAACCTGCAGACACACCAGCTGCATACATTTAAAACTCCCGTGTGTGTGTGTGTGTTTGCCATCTTAAAACACACACACAGGTCCATCCTGTTCCTCTGAAACCCCCCAGACTCGGATCATGTCCAGGTTTCAGTCAGAAACCTGTTGACGTGTTTTCTGTCGTGTGAATGGATCCTGACGTTTGAGTTGTCAGACTGAACTCTGCTCGGCTGGTGTGTGTCGACCTGTTTTTCTATGAATAGCAGCAGTTGTCTGCGTCGTGTCGCTGCTCGTCACGCGTTCGCAGCCCCCCTGTTCCCTGATGGTTTGTCCCGCGGGGTCGACCGTCTGATCTGTCCCGTAATCATCGTTGTCTCAGTCCTCATTTTAAAAAAAGGCCTGTAGCCACACAAGTGGCCTCATGAGGCCGAAATGAGCATCGCATCGGAAAGTTCGGTTTATAAAAAAAATTTTTTTCTGTTCTTAGAGATTTTCCACTAATATTCTTCATCAGACGATCGGTTACCGTAGCCAAACTTTGATCTTAATGCCGGTGTCACATAAAGATGTTTCCTTCGTGTTTCTCTTCACTTAATTTTATAAACTCAGATTTTTCACTTTCCCTGTTTACTCAACCATTTCATTTAATCTTTCTTCTGCACATTATCATTATTCTGACAATTTGATTTATGTGGATGCTTCCTCGTCCTCAATCCATTAAAGACAGTGCAACGATAGAAATGTTTTCTGGGCTTTTAGTTCAATGACACTTTGAAAAGTTCCCCTCAACTTATTGGACAGAAGCTTTTTTAATGCTCTAAATAAGTTTATTATGATTTTGTCCCGATCAGCTTCCTACACGTCTGAATTATTTTATGTGGATTTACAGTTAATCTGAATAAATCAAACTCAACCTGCTCCTGAACAACAACGTATGACATAAGGAGGTTTTCCCTCTCTTCCTGTTTGTAATGTGTTTTGACACCTCTTGTTAAATCTTTCTCTATGAATGTTGCGTCTGATGTTGTTCGTCTAAAACCTTTGTGCTGCTATTTAAGCCTCAACTGTCTCATACAGCAACACTTTTCTCAGGTTTTTCATGTATTTTGACTTTAGATAAATGCTGGCTCTGTCCTCTAAACTAACATGTCTTTCTTTGTCTCTTTCTCCACATGTGTGTCCTCTGCTCGACCATCCATCCTCAACAGGTACGTTCAACGAAAACCTCCACTCTCTCTCAGTTGGTGCCACCTTTAGCCGGATTTTAACCAACACACCTTCCTTGTCATTTTTACATCTAAAGTCCAATTTATGATCCTGCATCAAACCTACACCGTTAGCATCTATACTTCCGCTTTTGCCTCACCCTGCAGTTACACCACCAAACCACTAGTTGGTGGTGGAGTCATGCCACCGTGTCCAGTTTCTTCACCGCTGTTTTCCACCAGTTTGTCAGCGTCACTTCAAAACAACGGTGACTGAAACTGAACGGCAGTTTTAGTTGTCTTGAATTTACTGCAACGCAGAGACGAAAGAAGACGACAGAGGAGACGGTCTATACGAGGAGGCGAAGGAGGAGGAGCCAGGAATGCGACGCTGACCAATCACAGCTCTTGTGGTCTGTGTTGCAACGATGCGTAGTTGCATGTTTGTTGGGAGGTGACGTCTGGTGTTGGCGTAGGTTTGATGCAGAGGCGTAAATTGGCCTTAAGGCTGTACTAACAGGAACCCTTTGTATTGTTTGCAGAAAATTTTTTGTTTTATGCTACAAGTGAATTTTGAACTGGAACCAAACAAGGCCCAGATTATTTGTAAGGTTGTTGTACATTGGGAAAAGAGAAATTGTCTTCGTACCTGTTTATTCTTGTTTTTCTATCATGTGGATTGATCCTGGTCTGATTTTTCAATGTAAAACGCAGCTGTAGTGCTCTTACAGTAATGTGTGTGTGTGTGTGTGTGTATGTGTGTGTAAGAAGTTGCAGCATTTGAACCAACTCAAAGCATCTGAGAAAAAAATCAGCTTTTGGGAGCCAATGAAAAACTTCCCAGTCTTTGTCCTTGCTCCTCGGAAACGTAACGTCTGGAAGCACTGAGGCTGCCAGCGCCGCTTAACTTCATCTCACTGAGTTTTAACGGCTAATCTGCCAGATGGTGAGTTGTACCGTGGCCGAGATGGAGAAATTCCCAGGTTAACTTGTCTGAACACAACCCAAGACAGCAAGCCAGCAGACAGCACAGTCGGGGGGGGCTTCACCGCGCTCTCGCCTCAGACACTTCTGGGACGATGAGGCCAAAAAAACCTCTTTGTTTTCTGGTTAAACAGATAGAAATGATATGCTGTTCAACTGAACCGTCTGCTCCGTGCTGTCTTAAAGTCTCAGGTATCGCTGCTATTCAGGCGACTTTACAGACTCTAGCTCTGATTTTTATTTAAACGAACGACTGAAACAAACATCACCTTCATCTTGTCTCTCTGTTGGAAACACAACACTTTCCAGGCAGAGAGGAATCGTCATATATAGATCTACAGATTTAAGGCTTTTAGGATTTCATGAAGACGAACCTTTACCTTTCAGCCTCTTTGATCTGGTGATATTTCCTATGTGTTTGACGTTCTGTCCTGAGTACAAAGCTGATGACGTATCCGTCAGGTTCGTCTCCTTTTAGACCTAGAGAAGTCAGAGGTTGGCTTTTCCTGGAGCTGGTGGATAAGCTTCAACAAACCTGAATTTCTACCCTGCCCTCAAGAAACACCTATACTGGCACCTCCTCGTGTTCTGTCCCCGGAGTCAGGTGTTTCAGAAGGACCAGTTTTATACCCAGCATCAGGATTTGTTTAGCCTTGCTTAGCACTAGATTGGAAGCAGGAAGCTGCTTTGGAGTTGTCGCTCACTTTTAATGAAAAGTCTCCAGAATGATTGTGGTTCGTGCCAAGACTTTGAGGAACCCAGAAGTGGGACAGTCTCTTTCCAGCAGCTCCAGGGTTTTGCATAACACATTGACACAGTTCTCATAGAATTAGTGATTAAGCTGGTTCCAGATCAGCGTTATTCCTTTTAACGATATTATAAGAAACATATTAAATGATATGAACGTGAGACTCTCACCCAGTCTCACGCAACAAGATCATAATATTTGGGTTCAGATCCCAGTGAGCAAAACACTGGTTTTGGTTGAACGACAGTATAGAGTGACGAATAGAAGATTTCTTCTTCCTTTCAGGTTTAGATTGAGGGACTCTGATGTCGGTTTTCTCTATTTAAGACGTGAGGAGTCCAAGTAGAAACTGTCTTCAGGTCTGAGCAGGTTCGTGCTGTAGGATCCAGAGGTCAGGGCCTGATCCTCTGACACATTCTGGGTCGTTTCACAGACCTGGAGAATAACTGATTCAGTACGAAAAAAGGAAAACTGAAACTATCCGACTCTCTCAGGTATCAGATATTATAAAGACCTGATCCCTGTCTTACTCCTGCTAACACTGGTTGGCCGATTGATCTCCAGCATGAAGAAAATACTGAAGCTCCAACGCTGTTTTTAGCTTAGAGTCTGTCAGTGCAGCCGATACGGAGACAACACGACCGTCCAGTTCTAAGCTGCGATGGTTGTGGTCGCCGGGTGAAAGGCTGGTCGGCCGACTCCTGTTGATGTGTTCACCCTCTCACAGCCCTGCGCTCCGAGATTCAGGCCTCATGGAGCTGATAGTGATCAGGTGGAGCTGATCTGGAACCAGCGGCTCCCTCGGAGACATGTTTGTAGGTGTGTGCTGAATGTTCCTCCTGATCCCCTCAGGGCTCCTGGCGACGCTATAATCCCAGCGAGGGGAGTCCGAGAGCGGATTAACCGACGGGAGAGAGCCCCTATGTGTGTGTGTGTGTGTGTGTGTGTGTCCTGCTGTGCTGTCAGATATCTGTAAATCTGATTTCCAGGAGGTTTAGACTGAGTGTCGCCGTCTCATGTCTGTCTCATCCCTTCATCCTTTATCCTCCGTTCCTTCCTTCCCTCCTTCATTCCTTCCTTGCCTCCTCCTTTCCTTCCTCCACTTGCTCCTCCCTTCCTCCCTTCTTCCTTCTCTTTAAGTTCATCCCTTTATCTTTCCATTGATTCGACCCTCGTCATCGGTCACTTGCGCCCAGACTCTTTTTCTTCCTTCTATCGGTTTCCACGGCAGCCACAGTATCCCAGCATGCTCAGCTGGGGGGTCAGACTTATCAACCGTGGGGCGTTGGCTCATATCGTCGGCAGTGCGGCAGAAACGTGTGGTCACATAGAGCAGAAGAGGCTGACCTGGCAGCTGCAGTGGAGTGATGGTGATGGAGGGGGGTGATGGTGAGGGATGGATGGAGCCATGGTGACGGAGAGATGGAGCCATGGTGATGGAGGGGGGTGATGATGATGGAGGGATGGAGCGATGGTGATGGAGGGGGTGATGACGATGGAGGGATGGAGCGATGGATGGTGATGGGGGGTGATGGTGATGGAAGGGTTGATGGTAACAGCGGGATGGAGCGATGGTGATGGAGGGGGTGACGGTGATGGAGGGGGGGCAGGCTGCAGACATGAATGATCAGATTTGAACAGGTCAGGACTCAGTTTACCTGCTGCTGCTTGTTGTTGTTTGGTTTTCAGAGCACCTCGAATTGTCTGAGTGCATTGTGGGTAATGTAGGCACCAGTTAGGTGGAATAAAAATGATGACATTTCTGGTTCTGCTGCATTGATTTGTTTTAAACCACCCACCATGAGACTGATAGAGTCACCTTTGAGAACGGGACCAAGCCTGATCCAGTTAGACTGGATAAAATCTGGACCCAGCACAACTCTGGTCCTGGGTCAGGTCTTAAGTTGTGTTTAATTTTTTTGTGCACTGACATTGTTGTCCTGTTAATTTTTAAAGAGAATTCTATTCTTATATATATATATGTATATATATTTATAATTATATTTTGATTTCCCGACCCTGCTGCTGTTTTACAGTATCAATTAATAACACAACTGATCCTGTGACACAGGTAGACATTTACATTCTGCTGGAACGATGTGAGGTGTGTTCAGGTACCAGGGAACGACTGTCCTCCATCCTGACCCATGACTGCTCCATTCTGCTCCATTCTGTTCTGTTCTGTTCTGTTTTGAAACAGCGTGGGAACCATGGTAGAACCGGATCGGTCTGACTCTGAGCTGCTGCTTATTTCGTCTCCTCCTGCTTCTACATCAAGAGCTGCAGCAATTGTGCAGCCTGCAGGAGACAAATGTCAACACACAGCCAGAAAACACACTGTGTGTGTGTGTGTGTGTGTGTGTGTGTGTGTGTGTGTGTGTGTGGAGACAGGTTGGCCAGCAGTTGATTATTCCTGCTTCATTCCTACCTGCCTGTCCATGTGTGGCCTGTATTATGTTTGTGCCACTGTGAGACTGTCTGTGCATGTGAATGTGTTAGTGTGTGTGCGAGTGTGTGTGTGTGCAGACAGGACACACACAAAGTCGCACACACACACACACACACACACACAGTTCCTGTGTAGCTCTTGTGTGTTGAATGTTATTTGAAGGAAAAATTAATAGAGCTCTTGTGTGATGTGTTCTCCGCTCTTCGCTCGGCTGCTCTGGACTGGCTGGGAGGGTGTGAGTGTGTGTGTGTGAGTGTTTGTGTGTGTGTGGGTGTGGTTACAGTAAATTTCTACAGAAAAAGAATGACTGCAGAGTCCTTCCTGCTATAAAGGCTGGTACAGACTGTTGGTGATGCTGGACGATACAAAATGATCTCAGCTTAGTTTCTCACTGTAAAGACACACATTAGTGGTCAGTGGTCGGCATCTTTGGACAAATCCAAATGTGCATTGGCTCTGATACTGACCTTGAGAACCGAGTCAAGCGTCCAACCCCAAAATTCAGTTTTCTGCTATCATCCATTCGTTTGCTGCACTGAGCTAATGCTGATGCTGTAAAGCAGCTGTAGTCGATTATAATAAACAGCCACCATCCATGTCCTGCTACAGACCCAGCCAGAGACCAGCTGCTCAACATAGTGGAGCAATTAGCAGCTACAGAGTCAGAGGTTTCCCTCAGCAGCTGGTGGAGACCAAAACTGGAGCTAAAACAGAGGGAGTACAGGACTTGGATCCATCGGGTGGACTCAGAGACCAGATCCAGGTGAAGGGTCTTGTTGCTCTGTAGCCACTGGATGCAGAGAGTAACTGTCTGATCACAAGCTGAACATGTTAATCTAATTTAAAGGTGATGATGTCTCAGTCTTCACCAGATGTTTCTGCTGAAAACAAAAGGACGGGAAATCAGTTCCTGCAGGTTTAAGGCTCGCCAATGATGAGTTAGAGATCTCAGCTTCCTCCTTGTGTGTACCACATTCCATTGGATGAATGGATCAGACTATTCAACCACAGTATAAGTGACTGCTTTGACCTTTGGCTTCAAACTGGTGGATCAGAACGTTAATCCTTGACTGAGGCACAGTGTTGTCTCTGGTTTTTATCTTAGTGGAAAAGCTCCTGAACAAACTAAAGTTCTCTACGCAAGCAAAAACTAATTTTCTCAGAACAACTGAGGGAGAAATGTTGTGGTCGACACACAAACACTCCCACACAAATACACACACACGCACACACACTCCTGTTTTACCTGACTCTACAAGGTTGTCGACATTTTTATTTATTTGTTTATTTTTGTAGGAGTGTGTTTGAGATGCAGTAGAACACACACACACACACACACACACACACACACACACACACAAACACACACAGATCATGACATTTCCTACTTGGCGACGTCTCTCAGACTAACAAGCTGATCCTCCAGCTCTGAACAGCAGCGCTAACAAAGACAGATCGACTGATGGCAACACACTGAATGTCACTGTGTGTGTGCGTGTGTGTGTGTGTGTGTGTGTGTGTGTGTGTGTGGCTCATCAGAGACTTTACACATAGTCGAGCCTGTTTAAACCTGGTGTTGCTCAGTTACAGTTATTGCTGATATCAGATTATTTCATTTGTTTTTACCTGCTGTTATTTTTTATAATTAATAATGAAACACTCAGCTGTGATTTAATCAGGGATGTTTCTGTGGCATCAGTCAGATTTAGTTCACGTTCATGTTTTGAATATCTTCATCCAAAAGTCTTTAAAACACAGAAAGAAACCAGACAGTTGCTCCTGATGTTTAAAGTTAAAATCTCCATTTTCATGCCGTGGCCACCGAGAACAGAAAAGGCCTCTGAAGTTCTGATAAATTATCATGTTAGTGCACGAGATATTCAAGATGTTTTGGGTCTTTGGGGCTGTGGGGGGTCGGTAGATTTCTGATTTCAGGCCGAAGGTTGTGCATTATTCCAGATAACTGCACAGTATCAGAGAGAGTAATCTGAGTTTGGACTCTAGTCTGTGTTCATCTGAGGTTTAGCTCAGGTTTGTCTAGATCTCTGTCTGGGTTTAGTCAGGATGTGGTCTCTTCTCAAAAAAGGTTTATCCTGGGTTATTTTTCAGCTTTATTTTGAGTTTGTCCTGCTTTAATTTGCTTTTATTTTAAGTTTATCTTTGCCCGGGTCCATCCTAAGTTTAGATTTATAACATCTGGGTTTATGTGGTTTGTCCACATTTAGCCTGAGGTTATTCAGACTCCAGCCTGAATTTAGGATGTGTTTAGTTATAACAAAACCAGAACTGATGCTGGGTTTATTCTGGCTTTACTAGGGTTTAGCCTGTTTAGTCCAAGTTATCCTGGACTGGTTTCATCCTGGATTAATCTTGTGGTTCAGTCAGAGCCTAGGAGAAAAGACTCAAACTGAGAAGCAAGAAACAAATGATCCAGCACACAAACACACCTCAGTCAGGAGAGAGACAGATGTGTCCAGGTACCTGGTATCTGATACCTGCCCACATAGGCTTGATGATGTCATGCAGGTGTGTGTGATCTCTGAATGTGATGATGCTGATCATCGCTAGCTCCATTTGGAGCAGCAGCCTCGTCCTCGGCTTGTTCCGCCAACAGGAGTCTCGGAGAGACGGATCTCCGCCCTGCGAAACATCCGACCAAGCGCCTTTTTAGCTTTTCAGCAGCTTTGCTCCGGTTTATTTTTCAGAGTCAGGGACAGGGACAGTCGACGGGGGGAAATGGGCCACTTCAGCAGTGTGAAAATCCCCGGGACCTGCTGTCAGGCCCTTATTTAAGATGATAGGACACAGCTGGGCTCAGTTTAGCCCCGTGGCGTGAAGCCTCCCCCGGGCAGAGGCGGGAGAGAGGGAGGATACCTGAGCTGATCTCGACGCTGCCATCGTCCGGCGTCTCACCACGGTTTTAAACATCCACTGGAACCCCGGATGTTTAGACCTGTTTTCCCTTTTTTTATTATTCATCTTGCCGATGTTTTTCTGTCAGTTAAATGCATAAACTAGAAATCAAATGGAATAAAAAGTCCTCAGTAAATTAATGTTGAAGATAAAAGACAGCTGTTTAGATTAAACATTCATCAAACCACAGGAGCAGGAAGAAAATATATTTAGATGAATAAATTCATGGATTGAATCTGAAGTCAAACATCATCTTAATGTTCATATTGTGACTTTTTTTTTTACAGTTGACCAAACAATTGTTTTATTATTCTACATAAAGATTTAAATCAGCAACAACCATGCAATTAACTTTATATATCAATACGTTTATTGCAGTTGGTGAATTAGTCTTTAAATAGTCTGAAGAGTAATTCTGATAGAGTCATAGAAACCGTCCTCTCAATGATTACAGGATTGTTTTTGATTCGTTTTCGAGCTGAATGGATCCTAATTAACCCGCCCACCGTCGGCTGGAGGGGGTGGGGGTTGGGGTCGCCGTCATGTCCGATCTTTGCCGACTCTTTTAAAGAGGAACTTGCATCTAAATATGGCTCTAAATTCCTCAATCTTCGTCGACCTGATGAGCCGTGATGTCATTGGTGTGGTCAGGTCACAGTCGTTACCTTCACGGAGGGGGGGCCAGAGACAGAGATGTGAAAAAACCTGTGCACATTACACATATGCACACACACACATACACACACACTTCTCCCTCTCTGTCCACTTGTCCATCTGTCTCTCCGTCCGTCTCGCTCAGGTGGAGTCTAAAAATAACCCCTGAAGCTGAGCCCCCATTGGTCGCCCTCTGACTTCCTGGAGAGGTGTAATTGGCTAGGGGGCAGGAGGCGAGAAGCGTTTCCATGGGAACCAGCATCCCTGGAGTGGGAGGAGTGTGGAAACGAGCCTGTGTGTGTGTGCGTGTGTGAGAGAGAGAGAAAGAGAGAGAGAGAGAGAGGAAACGGACTCACTGCGACTAATTAGTTTCAACTGATGAGGTGTTTTATCATTTTAAACAGCTGGATGGTTTGATATCGATGACTGAGCTGCTGATAAAAAAGAGACAGATGGAAAAATTGAAATATTTGGAGGAAAAAAATGTTTCGGTTGTGTCTCTTATGAGAAAAAGTCACAATACAAGAGGAATAAAGTCATAACAATACAAAAAATATTCTTATTTTTTTAGAGGGCAACATTAAATTTGTAATTTTGAGAAAGATCCAGAATTACAATTTTTTTTTTTCTAAGAAAAGCCTCTAATTGTTTCAAAATAATTTAATGATATTTTGAGAAAAAAAAACTGTTGTGAAATACAAGAGTAAATTAATTCATTTTTTTTTTAAATAAAGTTGAAATATTTGTAGGAGAAAAGTTATAATGTCAGAAAAAGTAATAGAACAAAATTGTCATATTTTGAGAAAAAAAGCTGAAGGAATTAATTTGAAATGTGAAGAGAAAATCATAAGACACTGAAAAGTCCCATAATATTAAAAAGTTAAGATGTTTTTAATTTGGAGAAAAATCTTAAAATGTAATTTTTATAGAAGAATATGTGGTGCGGCAGACATCTACTTTGTCTAGTTCCCAGATATGTCATCATCCCTGAAGCTGCGAATAAAAAACTCTGGTTAATAACACGTCATTTTACCGTCTACACACAGACAGACAGACATATGAAATGTTCATTCATCCGCAGAATCCCACACGCACACACACACAAACACACATGCACACGCACTCACATTCAGGATCGTTTTAAAATATTACAGAGGATAAAGCAGAAACAGCTTTAGGCTCACATTTCCAGGGACACACACAATGTTTGTGTTACAGACACACACTGTCTACATACTGCCAATTCTGAGCTCTTTTAAAACCCTAATCCCCCCCCCCCACACACACACACACACAGACAGACACAGTGCACTCTGGGAAAATAATCTGGACTGTATGAATCCAGTGTAATCCTGTCATCTCTGATCCTCTGCTGCTCCAACGATCTGACTGTCGATCACTGTAACGGCCACTAGAGGCACCAGGCTAATTCTTTTTCTCGTCAGGAGACTGTTGCTCTTCTTTTTCTTCTGTGGTCAAAAAAACACTCTCGGTGACCAGAGGTCAGAGGTGATGTCGTTAAACGATCGGTTTATTTGTCACATGTAACGGCTGATAAACTCAACTGATCCATCTCAGCGGCAACCGAGTACAGTCCAACTGCTGCTGAAGACCATGTATTTGGTTGAAAGCTAATGAGACATTGAGTTTGAATTGATTCCATTAAGGTAAACAGGTAAAGAGTAAAAAAAATAGAATATACTATGTGTATTAATAAACTTGATTCACTGTCTGGTCGAGTTGTATCTTCAGTATGTTACATCAGAGTATGAGCCAGATATGCTGTATTCATATGGGTGCCCCCCCCGGGTTGAGTTATTCAGAAATGCCGCATCCTGCCGTGTCCTCGTCGTGATCGGGTCGCAGCGTTCCCTCGGCAGCCGAGCAGCCTCCGCAGGCTGACCGTTGCTCGGCCGGGACAGATCAACGAATGAGCGACAGATGGAGGAGACGCTGGGCTGGAAACAGATCAAATGGGGGGGGGTTAACAGAGATTTAAAACCCGCTGCAGGCCCAGCTGTTCACAGTTAGTCACTGTTGTTATTTACCACGGCAAGCGTTGGTGAGAGAGACGCGTCGGTGGAATAAAACAAAGCCGAGAGCAGGGACATATGAAGAGGAAGCTGCGATCTTCATCTTTACAAACATTAACGGCTCATTTCTAGGTTATGTTTACAAATAATGATCCTTTCTTCCTGTTTTACTGAAAAATCTATAGAGAATCAACACATGAAATCTGATGTAAATGAGCTTCATGCAGCTGATGACCTATAGGTTGTTGGTAGGTGATAGCTCCCTTCCCTTGTGTCAGGTGTTGACCCCGCCAGTCTTTCCTGGTCCATGGCCTTTGACCTCTTCCCGGTGGAAGCTGTGGGTGGTTTTGGTCTTTAAAGTGTATCAGCAGAGATGTAAAAACCACAGCGTCCTAGTTTTTAATATTTTACCAGTTGTAAATATCATATTCTGCAACTAACAATTGCTACCATTACTGATTTTTTATTTTCATATTAATTGATTGAATATTTGGCCCATACATCATCAGAAAATACAGAAAAGGTCCATTAAAATTGCCCAGAAATGACTGGTTTTAAAGAATGAAAAGCAGCAGATCCTTACACTGGAGGAACTGCAACCAGAAAAAGCATTGGGAGATATTGCATGAGCAGTAGAAATATGGTGATGCTTTACAGGTTCTGTATTTTTCAGCTAATTTGCTGAAAACCTTCCTGAAATTAGCTGCTATTTAGCTGTAAATTACCAGGATAATTACATTTCTGTTAGTTTTTCTAGGAAACGCTGATGAATCACTCACATGCATGATTTCACAGTTTTTAAAATTTTTTTTGGGTCCTAACTTAGATATAATGAGTGGTTGCCTAATAATTTATAGCAACTATCACTGCACCATTTTTACTACAATCAGGACCAAACTGCACCAGACTCTCCTGGAAAATGTCTCAGTAATCAACGGCTAAATAGCGGCAAATTTCTAGGGAATATTGAGGACATCTTTTAGAAAACTAGCTGCAAAATACAGGACCCACAATATAAAGTTTTACCAAAAATGAATCCATTACCCATTATTGTTATTGTAAAGTTTTTTTAGAGTTTGTTTTCTAAATGTAAGGGAACAAAAGGGGGAAAAGCCACAGTAATCTCACAGCTGCCCCCCCTTCCGCCAGATGGGGGTAAGCTGCTGTGATGGGAGTCAGTTGACCCCTTTGACCTTGAACCCCCAACCTCATGCTGCAGGGAGGAGAACTGGCCTAGTTTGTGTCGGTTCAGCCTCGCTGTTGTCAACAAACTTGGATTATGTTTTTGGACCAGCTCTGACCTTTGACCTCCAGGCCACAGGAGAGAGCGAAGCTGGGACGGTCCATTGTGGGGAGGATGTTTGTCATTTTTCACAGTCATTTACAGTCTGATGCCTTTTTTCCTGTTGTTCATTCTCTCCACGCATGACTGATCTGACTGGTTTCGTGAACCGGGCTTGGTCCTGAACTGTCCTTATCGATCATCAACCAGAGGACGTGTCAACGTTAAAACAGTCCAGAGGAGGGACTCACCATTGCCAACATACCCGCCCTCCATCCGCATAAAGCGTTTCAGAGTCTGTCCGATTTGTGACTCAGTGCCGTGGAAACTAGTATCATCTACGCTTTTGATAAACTCGCCCATCCGGAGCTTTAGCTGTGATGCAACAGTTTATGTGACCTGACCGATGAAACGTGAGCTCGTCGATGAGCAGAACACAAACTGGTGTTTTGCATCTGAAAAGTTTCTTTTTTTTCTGACCCAATGTGCAGCAGAAACCTTTCCTCAGACTCTCACGACCTCCCGAAGGATCCACCGCACCATCCGGTCAAAATCAGTTCAAAATCCCAGCAGACTGATCTATCACGGGCAAAGCGGGGTCACCGAGGACGATGTGAAACGAAAGAGGCGAGAGCACAGGAAGATGAGACGGACAGAAGATGAGAAAATCACTTCAGAGTCCTGTGTGGATGAAATGGAGTTGGTCATGTGAAGCAGAACGATCCTGAGCGACTGATTCGTGTGAGTTTTCACTGCGAAGCCTGGTAGTTAGAGACCTGCAGGATGTTTTTCCTCTTTACTCCTGGGCTGAGTGGATGATTCTCCTGTGATTATAATGTTCGTGTTCTTTGATAAAGACGTTTCTTTGCCTCACGGGCCGACATCAGAGCTGTGATGCTGGGAAATCTGAAGGCTGCCGGAGCTTTTCTACTCAAACATGGTGGGGGGGCGACAAGACATCAAGACTAAAACGGCAGTGGATTGTCACCTGAAACGCTCACTGACATTCACACTATTCGAGTCATTTACTACAGTGATGATGATGATTATGAGGAGGAGGAGGAGGAGAAAGTGCCAGGTTTCCTTTTATTTACATTGTTTTCTCCTGAGAAGAGTTATTCAGTCAATAAAACTCTATTTATATTGTTGTTATCTATTAGTCATATAGGTGACAAACCGTCTCACCGCCAAGTTCCTAATCAAAAAAACAAAACCAAAACAATAAAGATTCTTAAAGACCAAAAAACATTAGACAGAGGAGAGGACTGATTAGGTGAAAAGGGGTGTGAGCAAGATTAAAAGAAAGGAAATAAAGGAACGACCTGAAGGAAGAGAAGACTAAGTCAAAGAGGGGACATACGATGGAGGAATGGAGAAACGACAGACTTTATAATGATGAAAAAAGAGAGAAGGAACAAAACCCGAGAAACCACTGAATCAATGAGTTGATCAGAAAACGAAGAGGAAGGGTTGAATCAGACGGATCAGAGAAAAATAAAGATGAGAAAAAAAGAAACGGAGGAAAAAAATACAAGTTTACCAGGAAAATAGAGAAGGAGGTAAAGTAAACAGTTTGGATAGGTTTCAGATCCAAATTCAATTCAATTCAGTTTTATTTATATAGCGCTGTATCATAACAGATGTTATCTCAGGGCACTTTAATATAGAGCAGGTCTGGACCAGAGTCTTTATAGTTATTATTTACAGAGACGCAACATTTCCCGTTGTCTTCTTATCCATCCATTCATCTTCTTTACCAAATTACCGAATTAAAAATTCCTCATTTTGGGTCTAAAGTAAATTAACATATCCAACAGT
This sequence comes from Istiophorus platypterus, assembly GCA_016859345.1. Classification (NCBI taxonomy): domain Eukaryota; kingdom Metazoa; phylum Chordata; class Actinopteri; order Istiophoriformes; family Istiophoridae; genus Istiophorus; species Istiophorus platypterus. Next base: position 22,734,953 of record CM029127.1, on the reverse strand, counting down.
GACATATCCAATAAATAATTTGGAAAACAACATGTATATTTTGGACCAACTTAGCAGACAAAGGCTCCTGTTTCCACTGGTCACTGACACACAGGAGGCAGGAAAATGTAGTTTATCTTTTATACGTCATGTTGTAGTAGAGAACAAAACAAAGGAAAATCAGGATGATTTGATTCAAAAGAACATCCACTGTCTGATGTGAGAGATAAATAAAATCGGAAACTTGTCTTTGTATGTTTAATGGTTCAAGTGTCTCCTTTTGTTTCAGCCATTTACCATTAAACAGAGGTTTGTAAAGTCAGAGGGGATCAGACCTGAAGCTTCTGCTGCAGAGAAAGGTTAAATAGTTAAAGAAAGCATGATGAGGAGAAATACATATGAAGATTTTCAAAATATCAGGTCGGACATATTGGAAAAAGGGGAAAAACATAGAGGAGGAGATGTAGAAGACGTGTTTGAAGCTTGGTAGAATAGCAAAGAGACTGCGGTCAACTTTTCATTAACGGTGGAAAAGTGGGATCGATGTGAAGAAGAGGAGAAAAAGGGATGAAAATGAAAATGATCTGCGGCCTCGGAGGGAGAGAGCGACAGTCTCTCATTAGAGAAGGAATGGGAGAATCAAAGAGCCGGAGGAGGAGAGGATTCGGTTATTCGTGACCTAACAACGATGGAGCTTGTTAAGTGGCCCCGAAGTTGCCACGGGGACGGGGGCAGGAAGTGGGGCATGTTAAGGCCAGTGGGATGGACGGCAGGTTAGACCAATAACGAGCTTTGTTCCCTCTAGCTCTGGTACAAATGACAGGACGTGGTTTGATCGATCTAATATTGATTGTAGAACGGCTCGTCATTGGCCCTGATTGCGTTGTCGTAACCAGTGTCTTGTGCTGTATGGAGATGATATTGATCTCCTCTGATATTGGCCGGAGTTTGACCCGTTTTGATGTTTACAACCCAACATTTACATGGAGCGAAATCGAAACCAGGACCCGGAGCATTGATGTGACCATCAACCTGGTTATTCAGACAGCGTCCAGGTGATCAGGTGTCCAGGTGTCCAGAACTTATCACGTAAAATGTCTGAAACCCACATGTTCATGCATGTTACTGCATGAACATGTTCTCGTCAAATAATCTCCCGTTTGTGTTGAAACACGCTTTATTCATTCAAAAGTGGCTCCTCTGCCAGTTCCTGCGGATCGATGAAGGCTGCGAGATGTGGCCGAAAGCTCCTGCTGGTTGGTGACGCTCACCTGTGGACTTATTCTCTGCCAGAGTGTTTGTGTCCTGATCAAACCAGACGACGTCAAACCGTCTTTTTGTCCTGATTGACAAAGAAATAAATGCTTCCATGGTCTTTGGGGGGGAGGGGTGCTTTCGGTGAAACTAGACATTAGGGATGGGCCCCCACCGTTAGTCTGATTACCATTAGTCCCCAGTGCTGCAAGACCATTTACCAAACATACTTCAAAAATTTTAATACCCCCGTGTTTGCAAATTATTATTTGTCACTTATCGTGTTCTTGTGAAAGCTCTGGCAGCGGGAACTTTGCTCCTGCCAATAAAGCTTTTAGGCTGTTTGGATTTTCGGAGATTACATAGAGTCATGAGGCTGGAAAAGGGAGAGAGGGAGAGAGAGGGGGAGGGTGAGTGAGGGGGGGTAAAGGAGAGGAAAATCAAGGAGAAAGTGAAGGAGATGGATGGTTAAACAACAGAGAAAGAGGAGAGAGAGACAGGCGGAGGAGGGGAGTGGATATCAGACTGGTGATAAAAGTAAATCCATGACAGCAGGAAAGAGAGAGAGACACTGACAGACAGTGGTAAAGGTGAGATAGAGGGAGAGAGAGGATTAACTTTAGAAAATGTGGGATTAGTTTTAGGACAAACAGATGAAAAGCTAACTGTGTGTGTGTGTTCGTGTGTGTGTCTGTGTTTGTGTATGATAGAGATCAGACTTGTTGAAAGGTTTGATATGTTGGATGGAACTGTGACTGAAATGCTATCACAGGAAACAAATTTCTGGTCTCTGACAGTAGTAAATATCAGAGTCCTAAGTCCTGAAGCCGGTTCAGGTCTTGGTTCAGGTCTTGGTCCGTTCTCTTTTGCCGTGTGGCACAGGTGCGACTGAGGCCGTGAAAAAGAAACAGTCACTGTTGAAGCCTGCGGGTTCGTCTTAGCTCAGAGTTTAGACCAAAATGAAGAAGGGAGTGTTCACAGTAGGACATTGCACTAAAGGTTGAGCTATTATCACATTTACATATGTCACACGTAAAAAGATGAAAATACCTTAAACTCAAAGATGCACTAGATATCGACTCAGAGGGCAGAACCATTTTGCAGGAGCCAATTGCTCATTGTTTACAACCTGAGGATTTAAATTGTAATGAAATGAAAAGGATGCTGGTGCATGTGAACACCAGATGAGTCTGAGATGCTGAGAAATCAAGACGCACCTGATCAAAGACCTTCAGAAAAATAGATAAGGTCAGAATCACGTGACCAGAAACATGATTAATCAGGCTTCTCATGTTCAGTGTAAACATCAAATCCTGAAAATGATCAAAACCAGGGAAAGACACCGCCAGCGTAAGAACAGCTGATGACACCAGAGAAGAGTCACCACTTCAAGCCCAAGTCCAGTCATGATTGACAGTGATTGACATGATTGACTGGTCTGAGAGTTGTTAAGGAGTGATGTCTCTTTACCTTGTAAAGGATCTTTGGCTGAGAACGCGCAAATTAAGCAGACGACGACCAGATCTCATCCTTGACATCTGGCAAAGGACTCGCGCGTTTTTTAAGAATCGGTTTGTTATTTCATATGTTTCCTCTTGACAACAAAACTCGTTAATGTGTTGGTCTGTCTCTCAACACCTCCTCTTTCTGTGGCTCTCAGCTTTGAGCCCATTGGTTCCCACCACAGATGTAAAAAACCTCACAAATGTTTGGTTTCATTTCTGGAATTTTTCCTAAAACAGCTGCTCAGTGTTTTTTTTATCAAACCATCAGGAGAAAATAGTGACTTTATGTGGTACTATTTTCAGCAGCGGATTAATCCACATTTTGTTCTGTAGTGAGTGTTTGTGGTAGTAGGACGGTGCGTGTGTATGACTGAGTCTGAATAAACCAGAGTTTGTGTCGGTTCATGGTGATGAAGGAACATGTGTGTTAATCACTGATGTGTTTTAATAGTGTTCTGTAGCTCAGAGGAACCAGATACATCAGGTCATGATACGTGAGGTGATACCTGTTGGTGTACTTGGACCATTACTGACAGACTGTGGACTGAGGAACCTGCTCTGTTCAGCCTCTGTTCTACATAAAGTTTCCATGTTGAGTGTCCAGGAGGTTGGGGTCGGCGTGATCCGGTTTATTCTCCTGGTCCGCGTGAGAACGGAGAACGTCAGCCGTTCTCTGAAATGAGCTTCCGTGTCGATCGTCCATCATGTGTCAAATCTGTCCACTTCCTGCGCCGCTCTGCATTCTCCCATGATTCTTTGGTGTTGGACCCCATCCGAGAAGGTCGCCTTTTAATTGGACACGGCCCATCTCACTGGCTCCCATAAGCTCTCGGTTAGCCGATCCTTCCTGATACTTCCTGCTGCCGCTGCACCGATCAGCTCGCGATTTGGCTTTAAGGGGATTTTATTTAAACAAGTGCAGAGGATCTGAATGTGGAGAGAATCACACTCGGTGTCAGTCTTCCTCTCCTCCTCCCTGCATGATAATCTAATTTTTGTGTTTATGTGCTGTCTCGGCTCGGTGGATTTTCTTGAATGAGATCAGTCAGATTGGCTTCAGGCCAGAGAACTGCTGATTAGATTTCAGTCTGTCTGGATTTCTGCCATCAGGCGAGATCTGAAACCTCCAGAGATCTGATCTCCAAACCCTTAGGGCAAAGTAATCCACTTAGCCTCAGAACCCAGAGGAATCTTGTGCGTCTCTGTCTTTACATCCAAAGCTTCTTTTAATTTCACTGAAGCTTCCCAATGATTTCAAAGTGAAGGATCTACTGAAATTTGCTCTGTAAGAAGCTGCAGCCAGTTGTTGTTACAGCCTTTTTATTGAAGCTTTGTGAAACTTAGTCCAAGTGACAAAAATAAAAAAAAGTTCTGTGAGTATATACAACAGAATTTATTCAATTGTCTGTGCAGGGGTTGATCACACCAGACACCCTGACGTGTTCTTCCCTCCTGCAGGTCTAGTCCAGTCCAGACTGGGGGCTTTTTCTTGCTGTTGCTTAAGGAAAAAGCACCTAATTGGTGTAAATAATACTAACAATCAGCAGCGGCTACGTTCAGGAAATAACGAACTACAATCGTTCAGCGAAGCTCAGTGAGTTTTACGAATCGTGTCTCTGTTGGTCTGGAAACACACACCGGCTGCTCCAGGACTTTATTCTGAAAAACACAGATTCTATGCTAATGTTGAAACTTTATTTTGTGTTTGTGTTGTTGCAGGATGTCTGAGGGGGTCCACCCCTGACTCCTGACTTCCTCTTTACTTTCTGGACCGCAGTGAGAACTTCTTGTACTGTCACCTGACTAGCTGGAGGCTTCACCTTTGGCTCACTGCAGAGTTTCGGTCTGTAAGTTAATGTGATCAATCTCAGAAGTTTGGACGTTGAAAGTCTTGTAACGTGTTCACCCAAATGAAACGACAGAAAACAATGCTGTCGCTGTTTGTGATCTGCCCCCAGCGGGGTCAAGGTTGGAAAAGCTTAAATTGGACACATTCCTACTTTATTCTCTGGAAAGGTCCTGGTCACTCTTACTTTTAAAATGATAGACCTGCAGAAATGTGAGTAAGTAAAAAAGAGGGATAGAGATTAATAACAGGAAATGGCTGAAGATGAAAATGCTCAAAATGATGAATCTTGCAAATTCCCCTCACTCATTTCTATGTGGAAAAAAGCAAAAACCTGTGCAACTCCTGAAAATTTGGAAGCTTAAAAGGAAGTTTCTTGATGAATTGATCAGGACATAGTTTAATATGCTGTCATCAGCTAAAACTGACCCGATTGAGGTCCCGACGTTTCTTTACCGCACCGTGCTCTGGGTGTTTTTTTGGTCCCAGTGACTCCGGCAGAGTGAGACGTCTTCTCTCATAAAATCATTGGTTTATCTCAGGTCAGTTTCAGCACCGCGTTCCCTGGTTTTCAATCAGATCAGATCAGATGGATCAGTTGAACTGATCAGCTTCAGTGTCTGGATCATGTAGGTTAAGTTCTGCCAGGTTCAGGACCTACAGCTGCCATTTCACTGTGTGGGACAAATGTTTATATAACGTTTAGTTGAACAAAGGTTCAGATCAGGTGATCAATACACAGTTTTATGCAAAAGTTTGTCCACGTCTGGGAAAGTTCCACACTTAGTAGAGGAAGAAGGACTTCGTATAAAGTTTGGCACATCCTTGTTTCTCTGGTCCTGACTGGTAGATGTTAAGCCCCCTCCTGCAGATCCGGCTCAGGCTCTGGTTTAAGATGTTCAGTCTGTTCTGCAAGTTCAACATCCACCCACAGATGGTTAGTGATGTTCTGGTCCAGAAGCTTCAGCTCGGGTTTCTTGAGATGGTTCGTGGTGGTTTACGAGGTCTGCGTTGGATCGTGGTCTTGCTGTAGAAACCAGACTCTTTTCTGCAGCTGCAGCTCCGTCATGAACCCGGAGTCTGCAGCCGACACCTGGTGGGCTCCTGCAGGTGCTCAGTTTTTCCACACCTTCATCTTATTATCAAACGTAGCCTCAGAGATGCTTTTCCCCGACGCCTGCTTCAGGTCCAGGTTCAGTCACAGGTTCAGATGGACTCTTCAGCCTCTCATTTGAGGGGGAGGAACCAGGTTTTCTCAGAGCGGGTCTGACTGAAAACCAGGTCCAGGTTTCTTTCCTGATTCTGAGATTTTCTGTTCTGGATGATGTGAAGAGAAATTTCAGAATGTAGAAGACACACACACACACGCACACACACACACACACACACACACACATAGACACAAGAGCTGCCGTTTCCTTCTGTCATACTGAGATAGTCAATTGATCCACTGTGTATGTGTGTGTGTGTGTGTGTGTGTGTGTGAGTGTGTGTGGTAGAGGGGTCAGAGGTCACACAGACCTACTGTGGCTGCAGATTACACAACAATTTCAGCACTGTGACAGACACTGAGCGACAGTGTTTAAATATGTAATAATATCATATAGTAGTAACAAAATCAGAGACCTGAATAATAAAAAACTACAATAAAAGTTTATCGTTTATTCTACAAATACTAAAAAAAGACATAAAATAAGAGTCAGTGAATCAGACAGGGAAACAGTCGGCAGACTGCACTGTTTAAGCATCTTTAACAGGACACACACATTAACAATATACCCCCTCTCAGCCTGAGCCCAAAACAGGTGTGAATCCTCAAATAGCCATTTAAACCTTTGGGGTCCAGCATTTTGGTCCCCACAAAGCTGTCAAACCCAAGTACAGTGAGCTCCCAGTTTTAAGACTCCAAGCACATACACACACACGCACACACACACACACGCACACACACACACACACACACACACATTCACACGAACACAGAGCTTAGTGTCACCAGTCAGCCATGTGTAGCTGTTGCTGTGGTAACCAGATAATGGGGTGTCACTGAGCTGAGAAAGTGACCTTTGATAATGGAGAGAGGCTGGAAAGAGAAATAAAAAAGGGAAGGAAGAGAGGAGGAAAGGTAGGAGGGAAGGAAAGGAGGAAGGATGGATGACAAAAGAAATAAAATGGAAGAAAGCAGGGAAGAAAGGAAGGGAGAGAGCGATTATAAGGAGGTAAGAAAAGGAAACAAAGAAGAAAGGAAAAAAGGACGAAGGAGGAGGAAAGAAAATAATCAGGCAGCTGGAAAAGTATTGAAGAAAGAAGGAGGAGAGACAGTAGACAGGAAGTAGTGAAAGAACGAACAGCAGAGCGGAGATGGAGGAGTAAATCTTCCATCTCATAAATGTACTGTACATCCCTCCATCCTCATCCTTCATTTATCCATCCATACATCCATCACCGTGCTCATCCCTCGTTCACTTATCTCCACTCTCCTTCTCCTCTTCTTTTTCTGTCCTTCCACTACTTATTCATGTTTTTCTGTCCTGTATCTTCCTGCTTTCCTATTTTCTGTCATTCTCTCTTCTATCTGCTTCCTTTTTTCTTTTTACTTTTCACACTCTTGTTTCTTGTGTAAATGTCTGTCTTTCTTTCTGTCTTTCTTTTCTTTCCCCCATTCATTATTTTTATTTCCTATTCATTTCATGAGTGCTCTGATCTGTCGTCACTCGTTCTCACTCATCGTCATTTCCCCTCCTTCATTCGACTCGACCCTAATTTGATCTTATTCACTAAATGGTCTCATTGACTCCCATTCACATAGAACACACACACACGCACACACACACACACACACAAATACACACGGACACTCACTTTTTTAAAGTGTTTCTGCATGAAAACACTTTGTTCAACTCCATGCACAATGACTAAGAAGGCCACGAGATATATGAACACACACAGACACACACAGTGGCAGTAAAACCCAGGGAAGCGAGCAGTGACAGTAGAGAACTGGTTCATAAATCTATAGCTGGTTCCTCTGAGGAGGGTTTTTAAAGAAAACAATATGAACGACAGATGGACAGAGAGAAAGTAACAGAGGAGAGAGAAGAGGAGCAGATCTGATCCGGATTATCACCAAGTTTGTTCAGATCTGATCCAGTTGGAGTTGGAATAAAACGAAAAGACTGAGATAAAAACTAAGAAAAAGAAAAAAACCTGCTTCCAATGTCCCAACCACAGAATTCTGAGATGTTATTATAATAAATATTGGTTATTTTCCACCTAATTTCCTGGGAATAACAATTTAATCCATGTAAGGATTATAATAATTTGATAATAATTTCCTTAGCTAACGAGATATAAACTATTTGGACATTTCCAGGAAAGATCCCAAACTTCCTAAGTCCCCCATCCACTGAAACCCCTTCCTGGAGACTCTGCTGCCATCAAAGGTTTTGCTTCGCTGAACAAACAGTATGGTTTTGTAGAAACGTCTTTTCCAGGAGACAAAGCCGGAGGTCAGTGTTGTACCGGAGGACATCTGATGTTGTAACGTCAGGTCAAGGATTAAAACCCGTGGACTCGACCGAATGACGAGTTCAGTCGATGTGCTGAGCCTTTGAGATCATTTCTGTCTCTAGTCACTGGTTTGTGTCCCTCACATTAAAGCCAGGACAGCAGATCTGAATTCTGACGCCTCCCTCTAATCTTGAAGACTTTTATTGTGAAAAACAGAGGAAGCAGACATGTGCTGAAGCCAGAGGTTGTCGGTTGAGCGTCCTTTCATTTCTCAGGCTGCTGTGGATCTGCAGGGAAAAAAACAAAAAAAGAAACACGGAGCTGATTTCAAATGGCATAAAAATCAGGATTTCACAGAGCTTAAAAGTCTGTCGCCGTGCCGCCCTAATCTGAGCCTGCAGATTGATAAGAGCCGGGATTAGTTTTGTGCTCACGCCGCCGTTTGCTAATTAGCTCTGTAAACGTTCACAGAAAACACTGAGACGCCCGAGGACGAGGAGACGCAGCCTCGGCCCAGATCTCCGGCGCTTCGGCCTGTCGTTCTGAGGTCTCTCACTCACTCTCTCCCTCCACCGCAAAGTCTTTTTTAGATTCGTCCTTCAGTGTGACACACACACACACAAACACACACACACAGCAGGAGATGCTGGTGCATTGTCTGTCAGAATGAGAACGGTTACACAGTCACACACACGCATACACGCACGCACACACACATGCACACAAGCACACACACATGCACACACACACTTAAGACACACACTCCCTGGTGTAGTTTACTGATCTGACACTGAAGCAGTGCATGTGTGTGTGTCTCTAACTATATAGAGCTAAAGTGTATCTGTGTTTTAATGTAAGAGACTCACAGTGTCGACAGCTGGAACAATGGCTGACTTGGTCTGGACCCGGCGGCCAATAGCAGTGAGGATCCACTGATTCAGGAAGTCAAGGTTCCTCGTTCTGTTTCCTCATTATTCATCTCTATTCAGTCTTTTAGATCATATAAATTTATACCATGGACACCGGTTTGAATGGTTCCCACCTCGTCCCCAAGACATCAGGTCTTGTCCATTAGTTTGCAGGACAGGGTAGAACATTACATTACCCATGAGCCTCGGCCGGCGTTGTCACAGAGAAAGAGCCAATCACAGGTGCGAGACAGAGCGGCTCTGGTTCCTGATGAGGTGTAGATGTAGGTTCGACCTCGTCGGCCGCTTTTCCTTCCCCGAGCATCTTGGACGTAGGCGGATTTGAACCAGGAAATCGCTGCTCTGTGTTCCCTGGGAGTTGCAGTCTCTTGTAGTCTCACCTTTATCTGTGCCGATAATTTAACCAGGAGAATTTCTTGTTGATTTCAAGCCGTAGAAGTTCCGACAGTTACTCAGAACCAGGTCATCCAGAAGTTCGTCTACACTTTCGTCAACCCAGCACTCATTGGTTATTTTTTGTGTAACTCTTGCTATGGTGTCTAACTCACTGGATTAGTTGTGTAACACCCACATCTGTTTTCACAGTTCTACAGCTGCTCCTACTTGAAGCTGCTCCTGCATTTAGCTGTAATTAGAGGTGTGTTTCGCTGCATGGTTCCACGCACACACACACACACACACACACACACTGTACGTTTGGTGGACTTCACTCAGCCACATGATGTTAAAACCACATTTTGTTCTGTGAGAAGACCGAGGACCAGCCCCCTGTCCCCCCCATCCCCCGCCCTCCTCTCTGGAAGCTGTAAATGACCGAATCAGTTATTTTTTTCCTTCCTCTTGCTGACCTCGATCTCATTACCAATTATCAGCCTTCATAATAAACACCTTTACTGCCGCGACGCGACCTCTCCGACACCAATCTCATTAAAACCTCAAAGTGGCTCCGACGTTCGCCCAATAACAGTTAATCCTGTGGCGCAGGGGCCCGAAAGCCAAGCCGCCGGCAGACTCGCGGGCGGTGATTTGTGGTTTGGACTATCTGGAGCACAAACAGGAAGCTGCGATGGACTGATTTCTATCAATTATCTAAATTAAAGCCGCTGCAGAATTCAAATGGGAGGACGTAGTTTGTTATATAAGGGAAGACAGACGGACAACTTAGAGTTTAGATGCTACCAGGACAGAAAGCCGAGCAGGGGCAGATGAGGAAATGGAGAGAGCACGGTAAGATGCCGACGCAGGGTCTGCAAGGCCAGTATGTCGATGCTGATCGGACTTGTCGGTGGAATACAGGCCCAAATATACAGTATTTGAGATAAGTATCTGACTGAAGAAGAGCTCAAGTAACCGACTTTGATGGGCAGTGTCTTCAAACTGAGGATTTTATTAGTTTGGTATTTTAAGTTGACCCTTTTTTGGGGTTTCGAGCTGATGATCAGACGAAATAAAAGACTTTGGAGATGTCACTCTGGACTCAGGTGACTGTGGTTCGGCATCTGTGTGTTTCTAACAAAAAATGATGAAAACAAGAAAGCGTTGACTCATTTACCATCGCCTTCAGGAGCCCTCCAGTGTGGTCCTCATCTAATCTGAAATTATAATCAGAACTTTCCAAAGGGACTGTTAGAGATAGACAAACCACGTCCATGTTATATGTTTGTTTAGTTTTGGCTCAGAAAATTGGTCGTCACAATTAAACGTGGAAACGGGATGTGAACCATGTCGTACTGAAGATCATCCGCCCCGACCTCTTAAAAACATTGTGGTGCTACACTTTCCCTCTCTCTGCCTCTTTAAAACAATTTACTCTTCTGCATCAAACCCTCACCAAACCTTGATGTTCACTTCGCGAAAAGTATGTCACAAAAACGAAGACTGAAAGAACCACGATTTGTTAGATTGGTAGACTCGCATTTCCGGCTCCTCTTCCTCCTTCGCCTCTGTACACATCATCCCCTCCGATGTTTCCTTTCGTTTCCGCATCACAGTAAATACAGGAAAAACGAACTGCTGATCAACTTCCGTCAGCTCCAACTTAGTCCAGAGCCGCCCGGTTTTAGTCTCCATTGTTTCAAAGTGGAAAATTGGTGGAATACAGGAACTCAACGTGGTGGCACATAAATGCCACCTCCAGCTAGCGTTTCTGAGGTGCTTGTGACAGGTTTGATGCAGAAGCATAAATCCAGCATTAGTTGTACGACCTCAAGACTCCAGGAAAATGTGAAGAGGTTGCTTTTAGTGTTTGACAGAAAGATCAATGCCGTCGTGAGGTCTCAAAAAGACAAAGGCTCTTTTATTGAGCTGCTAATTTGGCGTTATGCAACAACCAGAAGTACCAGAGTCTGTTCTATCAATGTCTACGAGACGTTCATCATCAGGTGACCTCCTACAGCGTCAGCAGTCTGCTAGACTTCCAGCCAGTCCTGGAGTCCTGCAGGCAGAGCAGAGGGCAGAAAAGGGTTAAACGTGTTCGGGTTCGTGTCTTAACTCCCGCTGTGGGCGGTGTGATATCGATTAGTCCTAAATGTCCAATCGATCAAACTCCATCAGGTGGGAGGACGGCAGCAGCTGAAGCAGATCAGATTTACGATCAAATCTGAATATCAGCCTTTTATATAAATCACTTAATCTCCTCAGGGACCAGAGGAAAAGTGAACTTCCACTTTGAGCCCCCGTGTGACGGATTAATCCCACCGTATAAATGACAGATTGTCCCCGCCGGCAGGAAGATCATGTTCAGGCGGCAGAAAACACGCAACGACGAGGTGGAGAACAAGATGTTTCAATTATCTAAATGAGTCCAGGCCGACTGACGGGGAAAAGCATCGGGCTCCTCAATTTGTTCATTCTGAGATGCGCGTTTGGTTTATACGCTGACAGAAAATCCTACGTCTTCTGAGCTTTTTTTCCTGCTTCTACAAATGATGAAAAAGGAGAAGAGACAAAAATCCCAATGTACGGAGGTGAGACAAAGAGGCCCGGAGGGAGTTCTGAAAACAACCTGAGAGATTATTAAAAAAAAAGAGACGGAAAGGTTTGGATCTGACAGACGGAGGTGAAGTGGGTGAAATGAGAAAAGCTTCGGGATTCGACACAGAAGAGATCAAGAAGAACAAAAACAAAAAAGCAGACCCAAAAATAACGTGTGAAGGAGGCGTTTCAAGCCGGGAGAGAGAAGATTGAAACTGTGAAACAGCTCATTTGAGTTCAGACTGTTTTAAATAACAAAATCAAGGGCTTTTTTTCATGATTAAAAGGTGGAAAGTTTTAATTTTGCCTTCTGGATCCTGATTAAAAGAAAACAGTTTGTATTTGCCACAGCATCGTCTGATTTTTTTTTTTTTTTATCATTAATTCACTGAACAAAAGAGCAGAGAACAAACAAGAGAACTCCATGATGTTCTGTAAGGGTTGTGGCGTACAAAGTGGGTTTAGTCCTGGAGCCAGATGAAATCGGTCAGTCCGCCCGCATGCGGTTTATCCCCCCTCCGGTCCGGACAGTCAATTAGTTTCTCCGAGTCCTTTAAAGAGCTCTTATCGGGAGGTTTGAAGGGATGAACAGGATTCGGCCCGAGGTGACGGAGCAGCTGAGTTAATGAGAGAGAGAGAGAGAGAGATGTGGCTGAAGTGGCCGAAGGAACCGATCACAATCAGGCTTAGACCCTGAATTTTTGACTCACTTTGATTTGCGCTCTCATCTACTTTTTTAAAAATGTATCATTTTTACCCTGAAACTACCAAAGTGTTTCCCAGGAATCGACCAGTTCTGCTCCTCTAATTCTGATTTGTTTTAACAGAATAGGTCAAACCCGAGTAGGAAGCTGGATCACAGACAGTGTGTTTTCAGTGAATGTTTTTCACATGTTAAATATGGATATTTTGCGTCTTGCAGTGATGTATAAACATCATATTCAGGACCAAGGGTGGCGGAGGGGGTTTTTGGAAGCAGGTTCTGACGTTAATGAACGAGGTCTAAAGGCCTTGAACATCCGCTCACATATGAGACCCCGCTGGATTCTTCCTGCTGCTGCATCTGAACGATTCTCAACGATTGAATCTGGTCGATATTTATGACGGCTTCCCTCCCTCCTTCCTTCCTTCCTTCCTTACTTCCTTTCTTTCTTAGTCGGATCTTACCTGAACCGAACCTGGACCGTTCTGAGCAGGTTGTGGTGTGTTTGGTCAAGGTGTAAACCGATTGGATACAGCCTAAGATGAAATTTTGCTAACTAAACCTTAACAAAGTCACCTTTTTCCCAAGGTGAGCTGTGTGTGTGTGTGTGTGTGTGGCTGTGTTGTTGCATGTGTGGTTGTGTGTGTGTTTGTGTGTGTGTGTGTCAGTATCCGTTCATTACACCAGGCAGTTTGTCTCAGCCTTGTTTCACTGAATGAGAATTGACATCAGGGCTGCGTTGGCTCCGAGGAGCAAATTAATGATTTAAGGAATAAAACACACAGACACACACACACACACACACATACACACAAACAGACAGACACACACACACACACACACACACATAAACACAAACAGACAGACACACACACACACACACACTAAAACTTGTACTTCTATTTTTGTGAGGACACACATTGACATAATACATCCCAAAATGTCCCCCCTCCCATAATCAAAAACTCAAACTGGTCCTCACAATGATTGAAGTACAAGTGTAAACACACACAAACATGCATACATACACACACACACACACACACTCTCTTTAGAAGCTAATGAGAGGGAATGTAGTTAATTCTAAAACTACAAGTCACTGAGCACAGTCACTGTCTTCTCCACCAGAGCAACCAATTATGTAGAAAATGCTCAGCAGCAGAGGATTCATTCATCTATTTATTCATTATTACGCTCTAATAATGTTCCAGTGGTTCACAGCAGTCGGTTCCCGTCTGTCGCCACCACTCAGGATGAATAACTAACTTGAGCTAGTGTGAAGAGTCCAAGTTGGTCCAAAGTCTAGGAGTGTCCTGGGGAGTCCAGGGGAGACCATGAGAGTCCAGAAGAGTCCATGAAAGTTTAGGAAAGTTAAGGAGAGTCTGGAAGAGTCCAGGAGAGTCCAAAAGAGTTCCTAAGAGTTCACAAGAGTTAAGGAGAGTCCAGAAGTGTCCAGAAGAGTTAAGGAGTGTCAAAGAGAGTCTTGGGGAGTCCCAAGGAGTCCCGAGTATTCCTGGGGAGTCCAGGAGCGTCCCGGGATGTCCTGGGGAGTCCTGGTGAGTTCAACAGAGTCCCAGGGAGTTCAGGAGAGTCCAGGAAACTCCAAAAGAGTTCAGAAGTGTTCAGGAGAGTTTAGAAGAGTTAAGGAGAATTCACAAGAGTTCAGAATAGTTCAGGATTGTCCAGTAGAGTTCAGGAGAATCCAGGAGAGTTTAAACGAGTTCAGAAGAGTTCAGAAGACTTAAGAAGATGGCAGGTTAATTTTCCTGTCAGACTCCTTTAAAAAATACATTTAGTTTGTCATTATTTCCAAGACTGTACCTGGCAGTTTTACATTAAGAGAGGGTTTAATTAGTTCTGGTCTGCTTGTTGTGGTTATAGAGCCCTGAGGTCCAGACATCAATCCAACTCAGTACAGTTTCTATTCAGGGTTTCTATTATTAGACTTTATGCAATAACAGCTCGATGCAAACGCTGGATCGTGGTCAGCATCCCAACACGATTCATACAGCATAAAAATCAACTCGTCAACATTCTTTGCAGGACAAATTATGACAGAGACGAGTGTATGGTTTGCTTTGGGTAAGGTCTGACTCAATCTCCTGACCCCAAACACACAGTTTTTCTTTTGGGCACGAAGCTGAAAACAGGGCTGCATCTCAAGGAGCAGCACACAGGGAAGAAAGGAAGGAAAGAAGCCGTCATAAATATCGACCACATTTGGTTAATGAGACTCGTTCAGGTGCAGCAGCAGGAAGAACAGACCTGCCAACGAATCAGGTCTGAGTAGAGACCACCTCAGCCCTGATCCAGCGGGGTCTCGTATGTGAGCGGATGTTCAAGGCCTTCAGACCTCGTTCATTAACATCAGAAGGAAACAAATAAATCAGTAAACTGGCCAAACAGAGAGTTCATTGTATCCTAGCTGATTTCTCTGGAGAAACACTCCACATTATATATGTGTTTATTTTTTTACCAGGTTTGGTTGATGACAAAATATCCTGCAGCTGGTAAAAGGAAAAAAAAAAGGAGTTAAACATTTTCCTCTAAAGTCAGCCCTTTACACTCGTGCTGTACAAATGACCCACTGCTGCTCTTCTTTAACAGAAATACTAACTTCTACCAGCTACGAACAAACAACCACGACAGCCAATCAGATCGCAGCGTGGCAACAGGTCGTCAGCCCCGCCTGCTTCAGCTTTATAACAGCAGCCGAGGCGTTTAACGTCCCAAATCGATGCAGAACGACATGAATTTCTAAGTCAGTCAGTGTCTCTAAACTACTGTCACCACCAGCACCCCCAGGTCAGATCCTGGACCTGTTTCCGATCCTCAACCTTTAGACTGGTCAGTTAGTGGAATCATCTTCCAAGTATTTTATTGATGTGGCTGCTGATAGAGCTGCAATTTGATTCTTCTGTAAACACCAATTCCCAACATGTGTGTATATGTGTGTGTGTTTGTGTGTGTGTGTGTGTGTGTGTGTGTGTGTGTGTGTGTGTGTGTGTGTGTGTGTGTATGTGTGTGTTAGCTTGAAGCTCTTAGCACCCATGTCCCTCCTGTTCACCTCCTCCCATCACACCTCTGTGGTGCAAGAGAGGAGAGTGTTAACATGATTTAGAGTGGCATCCGCTACCAAGGATGGCTGCTGTGGCTTCTGATGATGATTGAGGAGGAAGAGGTGGATGGATGGAGGAGGAAGGCGGCGATGATGTTTTCAGATCAGGAAGGATAAGACGAGAAGGAAGAAAGGATGGAAGAGGAGAAAGAAAAGAAGTTGCGATGAAAATTGGAGAGAAAAGATGAGAGGAGGCTTGAGAGTGACACCTCCTCTTTTTTCTTTTTCAGTTTATTATTAGACCATAGAAGAAGAAGAAGGAAGAGAAGGAGGAGAATTAGAGCTCCTCACCTCTGGGACCACCTCTCTCCTTTTCATTTGTCACTTCATGTGACAGAACAACGCAGGAGAGGTGAGGAGACGTTGGGGAGGAGGTGATGAAAGAGGACGTGAGAGGAGAGCGTGTCACCTTCATGCCTCCTTCTTTTCTGCTTTGTCACTGTACGACATAACGGGGAGGGAAAGAGGAGGAGGAAAGGGAGGTGAAAGGGGATAGGAATTGGTGACTGAAAATGTTTGGCACATAAAGAAAAGACAGGAGGGTGATATAAAGGAGAAGAGACGGAGGGGAGGGCGTAAAGGAATGAGGGTATTAAAGAGGAGGATGAGGAGAAGGCAGAGGAGGAGGACAGAAACACAATCTCTATTCTCTGCTGGTTCTCTGTCTCTCACACAGACTCCAGATCTGCCTGTCACATTGTTTTCCCCTGAACCTCCACAATCGTTATTCTGCACCAGTCAGATTCAGAACTTCAGGGGTGGGGGGGGGTGGAGGAGAGGGAGAGAGGATGCACACATCAGCCTGTTGTATCTTCTGTTCTGGTTATCATCACTCCCTCCCTTGTTACCCATTGACCGACCAGGTGTGCGCAGGTGTGGAAGTGTGAGCCTCATGCATGAACCACCCCCCCCGACCCAAAGCAACACAACTGCACCGCCTTCCTGAGATGAGCAGCTTTAAAGCAGCTGAATCAGCAGTGAGCAGCTCCTGTCTGCAGTGTAGCAGTGGGTGGACAGGCAACTGTCACTGGATCTGTGTGACACTGGAGGAGACTTAAAAACAGCACGATTCTGAATGGAGTTCTGCAGCCTCTGTTTCCTATGGTTTTTGTGGATTTCTGGAACTTTATTCTGGAGTGACATCAGAGATAATGACATCATTTATTTCAACCTGCATTAAAACTTAAATGCTTCATCCAGTTGTAGCCACATCTGGCTCAGGTTACTGAGAACAAATTGTTGTTGCAGTTTTGCCTCTAGGGGGCGCTACAGTTAAGGGAAAATTGCTTAATACAAATCATCACAATTCACAGATATTAATAGTGAGAAACATGGTTCCACTTTCAAAATGTCAAGTAAGACGACAACTAATTATCTTGTAAACAGCTTGTTGAGATTTCTCATAGTCAGTTAGTTATTAATTCATTAATGGGCCAATAAAATCACTAATATCACAAAAGGCTACAGCGACAGTCATCAGACTGATGAACAAGCTCCTCCCAGCCAGTTACAACACTCTGATGTGATCATAAGTGTGTATTAGTGGAGCCCTAATCTTTATCATGTGGCCTGCATTTGTGTGTGTGGGTGTGTGTGTGTGCGCACTGTCAACATCTACATAAAAAAAGCCGTGTTAAGCCAATGCCAATCCATGTAAAAGGGGTTTTTCTCTGTGACCTGGCAGGTTAATGCCGCGCTAACCGCTAGGCTACGTTCTAATCCCTCATCATTTATAGCTGCAGACAGGGAGGACGACCCGGGAGAGATAAACCCTGAGCACACACACACACACACACACACACACTCAAAGCTGTGTGTGTTATTGTGTTTTTTGTTTTTCTTATCATCTCCTTTCTCGCTCTGTTTCCCCACAGCCGACGTCCACCATGACCTGCTGACATCACCCCCCCCCCCGACCCCCCCCCCCTTTCTCTGACAAAATGGCCCTGACCGATTGGTCGTCACCATGGCGACCGCCGCCGCTGTCGCTGCTGCTCGTCCTCCTCTTCCGTTTCCTGTCTGAGTCAGCGGCGACCGCGCCTTTCCCTAAGGACCTGGAGCCGATCGGCGTGGTCAGCTCAGAGCGTAAGTGCATCCCTCTGATTGGACGGTGCTGATGATGCTGATGCTGATGATGATGGTGATGGTGGTGATGATGATGATGATGATGAGCCTTGAGAGGGTCCTGATGTTACAGCTGTGACGCGCTGCCTTCAGCACCTTCGCCAGGCTCCAGGTTGAATGTCGGCTCAGACACTGAAAACCAATCAGACTGGATTTATCACTATGCATCAGATTATTGAACTGGCCTCGGTGTCTGTTAAACAAAGGACCAGGGAAACAACCACAAACAAAAGAAAATCTGTTTCCTCTCTGTCCAAGCTGCTCTTCATCTTTGCCAAAATTTTCTTCCAGCTATGTCTCACGTTTCATGATTTCTGACTCACCAACCACCATTGTTCCAACAGTGATGATTCAAACATGCAGGAATTTATCTAAAGATATGTAGACTGATGTTTACGGCCCCTCGAGGGGAACTAGGCAAACACGGCCCCGCCATGTTATCGCCATATAAAGTCTTTAAAGACGACACATTATCATCAACATTATCGTCCCAGCGGAGTCATACTTGTGTTTGTTAGTAAAGAGAATATCTCGGACGCCCTTTGACCCCAGGCTGAAAACCGTTGCCAGTGTCTCCGTCGTCCGTCGGTTCCCTGAACTCCGACTTAAATGCTCCCGCTTCTCGTCTCTGTCTGCAGAGTCCTTCCAGTATCCAGGTTTTCAGGGTTTGCTCCAGGATAACGACACGCGGCGTCTGGGCCTGGACTTCCAGAGGATGTTACGCATCAACCACATGTTGTACATTGCCGCCAGGTCAGTGCACAAGGGCACACACACACGACACACACACAGGGACACACACACACACACACACACACACACACACACACACACACATATACAGATACATACACACACACACGGACACACACCCAGACACGCACAGTCACACATAGACACATACACAAAGACACACACACGGACAGACACTTTCACAGCTGCCTTGACACAAAGGAGCTGGTGAACATTGGTAAATCCGGGCCGGCACCTTTGCTGTGGCCCGTTGTGCTTCTGACCTGGTGCTTTAACCTCCTCAGAGATCACGTGTTTGCGGTGAACCTGACGACGGCTTCAGAGGAGTTTGTGCCCCTGCTGGTGAGTAGAGTTACATCATAAACAGGTTTATTTCTGGGGCGGTCGCTCCTCCTTTAATAGAAAATACAAAGGTCTGAAATCACCGAAAAGTGACACAAACCAAAGCTTTTCAGTTTAAATATATGACGTCAACTGACACAGTTTCTCGCTCGTGTCCTCGGTTCGAGCAGGATCTGAAAACCGAGTTTACTTTTGGATCTTATATTTTATTATTTGGTCCATTAGTCGTATCAGCAGTAAAAACCCAGCAATCGACTGAGGGACGTGGCTAAGACGAGGCCTTGAGGATTGAAGTCTTCTCGTCTCTCCGCCGCAGCAGCTCGGGTTTCATCTGGCCGCTTAAAAGCTTTTAAAATCCTTCACGGTGCTAAATGGCGAATCAATAATTCACTGATTGAAGAGATGACGCGGCAAAGCTCAACATCTATGCTCTCTGGACAAACCTTGGGTGGCGCTGCTATAGGCCGAGCTCAGGACAGTAATGACGCCGACGCTCGCCACGCGCCGACGCTCGTTATGCGCCGACGCTCGCTATGCACTGGACTGATCCGTTTGGGTCCAGAGCCGGCGTAAACGTGGCAGCGCAAAGGACCGTTTCCTGTGATCCCTGTACGTCCTGCCCATCGAAGAGAAAAAGGCCACGGGGTGGCCCCTGACTGTAATGGGCCTCCCGGTGCATTGTGGGACGGTGGCCCGCAGCAGCTCTGTGATGTGGGGCCGTTGAGCTTGATCGTTGAACTTTTACTTCGGAGAGAAGCTCAAAGTTTTGATGTCGAGCTCGTGTTCTCCGCCACAGATCCGTGGTGTTTCTCTCAGGCTGGAATCAGCCTCATCGTCCTGATCCATGGGGGCTTCTCACATTAAAACTCCAGACGGATGTTTTTCCTCCATGTGTGTTGACTTCCTGGGTCAGACGGTGGAGATTCTGTCCGGCTGTCAGGAGACGTCCGTGTTTTAGTGGGTTTCTTCCATATCCTCCGCGTGACCTCACCGTACCGCGTTAGTTATTATGAGGCCTAGCGCACACCTGCTTTTACATTGAGGCTCTGTCATCTGAAAACGGCGGAAACACCGCGTCCAGAACGCCACCAGCAGGTCAGCTCAGGGTGGGGCTACAGCCGCCAGTGCGATTTTAAAAGGAGCTGATCTCGCCGCCCGGAGGACACGCCCACACTGCCGCAGAAGAACGAGGGGACGAACCAATAGAGGCTACTGCAGCTCTAGTCCGGTTCCACGGAGGAGGAGAGATCCATCTCCGGAGTCTCATCTCTCCTCTCATCCCGGTCAGAATACGACCGCAGGCGTCATCTCTCTTTCGAATTCTTGAAACCGACGGATCTGGTGACTGCATAACCTGGAATATTCCACCTGGACTCACTAATCCGGCCGGTCTCAGGTCCTCTGCTCCTCTGAAACTGAGTGAACTTCAAACTGCCCTCAGGCTAAAATCAGAGCTTCTTTATCTGATGTTTTCCTTTGTCGGTCGTGGCCTCGTTTGTCTTGTTTCTTTTTTTTTCTGCTGAATGTGTGATTATGAATGTTTCTGTTTCTCAGGTCTCTTGAAAAAACAGATCTTAATCTCAAAAGGACTACTTGATTAAACATGGTTTAATTATCTCAAGGTCTATTTAATAGCTTTTTCCTTTGTTTTAATCTGGACTTTTAATCTAATTCATTATTGGAAAGTGGTTGCTCTGTTGTCATGGAGACGGATCGCATCACCGAGGCCGTGTTGCTGTCGTTGGGTCGGTTCGGAAAGAGAGAAACTCCCGTCGCTAGAAAAAGCGGTCGGCCCACCGGTGGCCGCGTCCGACCCCGGAGCCGTCGGCGAGCTGGATTGGTGAAGCTGGTCGCCGACGGCTCCAGGGTCGGACCCGCCGACGAGCTAGATCCCACCGCGACTTTGCGTTTATTTCCGATCAATGAACCTGAGCGTCGGCTCCGAGATGGAAAGACCCCACACCTGTCACCTGTGGCTGTCTCTCGATCACATCCACTTCTCTCTGTGTTTTCAGAAGCTGACGTGGAAGTCTGAGGACGTCAGCAAGTGCACGGTCCGAGGGAAGAACAGCGTGAGTTGGCCGTGTGCCTTCCTGTCTGGCCATCGTCTCACTCTTTCTCCTGCCTCTTCCTTCATTCTCCCTTTTTATTTTCCTCCTCATCTCATTTCGACTCTTTTCTGTAACGACTTTCCAGCTAAAACCAGCCTGAGTGTTTAAAAATACCCAGAATCAAAACCATTCCCTCGGCTGTGACCAGCCGCTGTTTGAGGGACTCTCTGAACGCTCGTCAGAAAAACTGCATCTCTGACGGGTTTTGATAAACGAGAGGCGCTGACACGTTTTTATTTTTCTCAGAGTTCACTGACACTAAAGATAAAATTAGAAAAGACTCTCACAGCCTCAGAAAAGCATTTCCATCCTTGTAAGGATAAGATTTTATCACATCCATTGTATGATTAACGAGCGCCGCCGTCACATTTTGTTTTTTGTTTTGTTTTTTAATTTGTCGGTTTGTGTTTGTGCATCAGGACGAGTGTTACAACTACGTCAAAGTCCTGGTTCCCAGAAACGACGAGACGCTTTTCGCCTGCGGAACCAACGCTTTCAACCCCACCTGTCGAAACTACAAGGTTCACACACACACACACACACACACACACACACACACCCTCTCTCAAATTGTCCCGAAAAAAGAAGTCGTCCTCTCGTTCCATTCGGCCTGGGGGGTGTGTGGAGGGGGGGGGGTTGGTTTGATAAAATGGTGATTTACAGAAAACCACTCGTGGTTTCTATGTTTATACCCACAAATTAAGAGTCGTTTTCCAGCTTGACGTGCATTGATTTCACACCTTCCAGGCAGCGACAGAGGGAAGTGACTAAATGCAGTGACAGAACCTCAGCTCCCGTCAGGCCCGAGCTCACCTGTTATTCAGAGGAACGGACTCTGTCCTGTCCTCCCTGACCCTGAAGGCACCATCACAGGCTTTAGGTTGGAGTTCAGTGTGAGACAGTGTGAGGTGGGACAGATAGAGTCCGAACAGCGGACGGCATCAACACGAGGTCACAACAACGGTTTTGACACAGCGAAATCACACAGTCACGAGTCTGATAGTTTGATAGTAATGATGATGATTTGTCCGAGTGGCCTCTGGTGGATTTGCAATGGAAAAGGTCCCCTGCATCCCATAAAGCGTCCTCCCCATTGACCACCGTTATAATGACTGTGGACGGGACACGTCCTGCTGCAGGCCAGGTCCATTATTAGTCATTTTAATGTGACTTTTTAATCCATGGAGACGAAACCGTCCAGGAAGAGTCACTTTTACTTGCATAACATCAAGTCACCAGGAGGTAGATGAGGTGGATGGAGGACACACAGAGACCAGGACTGTCAGACCCGAACCAGGTCCACATACAGGGACCAGGTCAACATCCAGGGACCAGGTCCACATCCAGGGACCCTTCTGTGGCTCAGACAACAACAGAAGCTCTTTGGTTCAGGTTCAGGAATGACAGTGTTTCTGGTTCGGTATAGATAACCAGGTTGTGTCTGAGGTCACTGTGAACTTTTTCTGTATCAAACCAGAACCAGGACCTTTCCTGAACCTGAACCAGGTTCTGTGAGAGTCTCAAAAGGTCTGTGAACATTTTACAGAGTGAGTCTTGTAACCACGATGGAAACAAAGACTTGTGTCCTGGGTCGGATTTAAAAACAGATCAGGTCGTTTTCTGTTCGGTGGGTTTGTGGCTTTAAAGCAGCAGAATTGAGTCGCTTTATTATACATCAACCACTTTACATTAGTCGCTTTTGAAAAGCGAATTTTCATAAAACAACTAGTCGCCGTTATTGACTTTTGTGAAAGTAACTGCAGTCTAAACAGTAAACTTTAGTATCATTGTTTCAGAACAGCATTGATGTGTGAGTGTGAGTCAACACACTGTGTTTACACTTTTCCTAACCTGCCCATTGTCGTCTCAGCTGCTGAGTCGTCACTAACGTCGGGTTAATGAGCAGAGAGACACGGCGCAGGAACCTGGGGGCTCCTATTCTGACGGACCCCACCCCTTTTGTTCCCTCTCCTAATTGAAAGTGTCAGGCAGCTCGAGACGCTTCGTCGGGGCCAAAGAAAACCAACTTCACAAAAGCTGCGAGTCTCAGGCATCGCTCCTGCGCCGCCTTTCCTCACGCCGCCACCGCTGCATGTGTGTGTGGGGGGGGGTGATTGACAGGCGCCAACCCCGTTCAGCTGGGGCTTCCTGCGGTTTTCAAAGCTTGGCGGCGGGAGGAAGGAGACGTTTACCTGTAGACGAAGAGCTCGGATTTGACAGGAGACGCCGCTGCAGGTGGAGATGCCAATGCTGGTTTAATGATTGACGGAGCAAGAAAACATTTAAAACATTGATGCGATTTAAAGGCTTTTTAATGTATTGTTTTTAAAGTCTTCTGCAGATTCACAAAGAATTTAAGGATATTGTATTACAAAATAACTTAAATTGAATTCAAAATTTGACCAAAGTGTTTTTTAGTCAAAAGTAAATCCTCTTCAATAAGAATATGCTGGAAGAATCAAACTGCTTTGATACTTTGAGTGTGAAAGCTCATTCTTGACATTGTCAACGAACCTTATTTTTAGACATTTTGTTAAACGTCTATGAAAACCTGTTTCTAACAGAGCCTTGAGCTTAATTCATCAGTGACACAACTTAACACCTGATGTGAAGAGTTTCCATAAAATAAACGCGGATGTTAATTTGGCCTTTTCGTCCATGGTCACATCGGGGTCACGGGGTGAGCTCTGACCTCGGTCTATGGCGTAGGCAGCGTCGCTCCTGGGTGATGGGACCGCATATTGATGGCAGGAGGTGGCGAGTCCGGCGGCGCGTGTTCGGCCTGTTTGGCCTGTTCCTGCCCGGTAGTTGTTTCAGGGGTCAGCACTCCAGCGACGGGATTTCATCGTCCGTGCTAGAACCACAGGTTTTGTGCGGAGGACGAGGTTCCCTGTGATGTTCCCGAGTCAAGAATATTATGGGATCTGACTCAGAAAACACATACACGCAAAAAAAAGGTCTATAGTCTATGTTTATGATGAGTTAAAAATGTTTTGGCACATCTTTTTGTTCTCAAACCTCATCTAGATTTCTGACCCTTGACTGGTTCCCACATGTTGAACCTCCTGGTACAGTTTATTTTATCTAAGATGTTATTGTTTTTGATGAAGATTCACAGGTTTTAAGATTTGCTGTAGGTTAAAATTCCTTTAAATGAAACCTAAAATGATAAATAAACTCAAACTGCGACATTGTCGAGGAAAAATGACTCATTCCCAGTTCCTAAAGAGGCGTTTCAGTATTTGTCACTGAGGAGTCTGCATTTTGCTGACAGGAGGTCCGGAGTGAAAATCTATACAAGACTTACTGTAAAAAATAATAATAATAAAGGGTAAGAACGTCCCCAGCTCCTCGTTTTACTCCCCAGTGTCCCCACACGTCCGAGGGCAGGGGCCAAGCCGCTCTGGACTCGGAGCTGACAGATCGCTAAATCGCTCATTGCTCCTGAGCTTTCATCCATAGATTAGCCTCCAATGGCCGCACTGGGCGGGAAAACACAAAGGGGTCATCATTAATAAATGAAAAAAAAAAACAAAAATGAGCATTTAGAGAAACATGTTTGGCCTTTAGTACAGAAATCAGCTATTTTGTTTTTTTTCTTTGAAGGAAGCAGGATTATTGTTTATTTCACGAAACAGACTGAAAAAAATCTGGCACATAGAAGGAAAACAATGCAAAAATCACACTCAACAGACAAAGCAACGTTTTATTCTGACAGACAAATGACAGTAATGATGATAAGAGAAATGCTTTATGCAGCAGTTTTACAGAGAAGAACAAAAGGCTCAGTGAACCCTTGAAAACCCGAAGGAGCCAGATACAGACGGAAAATAAATAAAAATAAAAATAGTCACAGCTGGAACTGAAGCATCAGAAATGACCGCGAGCGACAGGACGACAAAATCGAACCCAACATGGAAGCTTTTCTCAGACGAGTTGTGTTTCTATCAGACAATAAACCACCGGCTCTGCTGACACATGAAATACCCTCGCTCACATCTTCGTCGTTCCAGCGCCAGCGTTGTGCTCGTGGCGTCGCTGCTCTCTGTGAACAGTCACCTCGGTCAGGTAGCCGTTTTAATCCGACCCGACCGCCCCGTCGCGGAGGAAGTTCCTGTTTCTCAGCAGCACATCGCTCAACGCTTTCTCTCCCCCCAGATGACCTCCCTGGAGCAGGTGGGGGAGGAGGTGGTCGGCCAGGCCCGCTGTCCCTTCGAGTCCGGCCAGTCCAACGTGGGGCTGTTCGCTGGTGAGTCCGAAGTCAGAGACCAGATCTAATGGTTTATTTTGAGTCATATTAAAATACTCAGCAAAATCTACAAGTTTTACATTTAAATGTAGAAAATACAGCTTTCACAATATCACCATCAAACTAAAGCCAATGAAATTGCATCAAAACTGAACATGTCGCAAAAATGTCATTAAAACGTAAATATGATGTGGATAAATGTCTGTCTACAGAGAAACCAGCCACTTTGGTTCTTAACTCTGTGTTATTCGATCTTGAGATTTAGAGCTTGTCAGACTGTTCTGAGAGATGTGGTTCCAGAAAACCGGAACACAGAAAAACTGCTGTTTAACTATGAGGCACAACATGAGTTAATGAGCCGGTCATAAAGGTGTCCCTGCTCCACCAGGTGGAGATTTCTACTCGGCCACTATGACCGACTTCCTGGCCAGCGACGCCGTCATCTACCGGAGCCTGGGGGACGGACGCCCCGTCCTCCGTACCGTCAAGTACGACTCCAAGTGGCTCCGTGGTGAGTTATGCTGCAGCTTCCTCGATCCCGATCACATGACACACTAGGCCAGGTGATGTTGTTCGGCTGGTTGTCAGCAGGTTGAAATACACCAAAAGTTTATGGACAGTCCTAAAGGAAAGATCTGTAAGCTGTTTTCCTCTTCAGCTTGATCTAAACTGAAGAGTCTGTCAAACGACCCGGGACGACGTCTGGTTTCAGGGCGCCCTGATAAATTACCTGTGGCTGTGGTCTGCATTAGCTTGGCTTTCTCTGGTTTATACAGCAATATAAACAAATAAATGATCTTTCATTACGTTTGACATTTGAAAGCGTTGATGATTCTTATATCAATACAACTGTCAATGAGTTTAAATATAAGTTTTATAAGCTATTGAAGCATCATCTGAAAACTCCGGTTTGAAACTATGGTGTTCAGAAGGTCCTATTACAGATGCATTATAGATATTATCTATTTGTCCTTAATGTTGTATATATATTATAGATTAACTCCATATAAAAGTCACGGCTGAAACCACAGGGTCACATTATTCCTCTGTAATAATTGGCTGTAAACTACCAATCAGCTCTGGAGCAGGATGAACATCAGGCTGAGGCTGGTGTGAAAATGGGGCTAATAGATAACGATTCCCTCTCTCTCTTTCTCTTTCTCTCTCTCTCTCTCTCTCTCCCTTCCCTCTCCCTCCCCCCTCCCCCCTCTCCCTCTCTCGCCACAGAGCCTCACTTCCTTCACGCCATCGACTATGGTAACTACGTCTACTTCTTCCTCAGTGAGATTGCAGTGGAGTATACCGCCCTGGGAAAGGTAGGCGTGTGCGTGTGTGTGTACAGACGTAGCTGGACTGACCTGAGTCCCTAATGTGTTTTCTTATACACTGAGTGTGTGTCTGGATTAATTTTATCCATAGATAACAACTGTGTGTTAAATGGCTCCTCCTTCGCCATTAGCTTGAAGTGTGTGTTCCACTTTTAAAGTCAGGCAGATGAAACTCGCTCGTCAACTTCTCACTGATGCAGAAATGATTTCACCTCATTAATCTAGAGTTTTACATGATGTAAAAATGAATCAGACAGAATCTCATTTCTTAACTTTGTGCGATGATCCAGCCACTTTAAATGGAGCATGAATTTGTGTATAAATACACACATTGAACATATGTATAAGCTTTGTATATAACCGCAGCCAGTGTTTGAATCTTCTCCCTCTCTTTTTAACCCCTTCCTTTCCCGTCCGTCCCGCGCCCACGTCCCTCCAGGTGGTGTTCTCTCGCGTCGCCCGGGTCTGTAAGAACGACAACGGCGGATCCCCCAGGGTTCTGGAGAGATACTGGACTTCGTTCCTCAAGGTGATGACACCACAACCTTGAACCTGCATCAAAGACGCCACAGATCTTTGAGGAACAAGTCAGTAGTTTGATTGTGTGTATCAGGACACGGCTGTTTTATAACTGCGCACCCTGCTTTGCTTGTGTGTGCGTGTGTGTGTGTGTGTGTCCAGGCTCGTTTGAACTGCTCGGTTCCTGGAGACTCCTTCTTCTACTTTGACATCCTTCAGTCTCTCACCAACGTTCTGCAGATCAACCAGAGACCAGCTGTGGTCGGGGTCTTCACCACTCAGGCCAACAGGTACCGTTGGAGAGAGAGAGAGTGTGTGTTTGTGTGTGTGTGTGTGTGTGTGTGTGTGTGTGTGTGTGTGTGTGTGTGTGTGTGTGTGTGTGTGTGTGTGTGTATCTGCTTTCTTCTGTCAAGGTCGATTGTGGAGATGAGGCTGAACCTGACTGTAATTTATTTTCTTTCTTCTGTTGACTTTTATAGACCATTGTTTACAGTTTCCATACAAACAGTTAAGAATGATAGTAATAAATAGTATAAGAATAATGTGTGTCAGGCTTTTTATTTGTGTCAATATTTATTCTTTAAAATCTGTGTTTTTTTCCAGCTTAGTCTCAATGTCAGGCCTTAAACATGATGACACCGTTTTAAGTCTGAGGACATTTTGTCCTTAAAATGTCTCCTTGAGGTTTTGGGACTAGACCTGGTCTAATGTTAAGATGCGGATCAGGGTACATATTGTGTCAATGAGGGTCCTCACAGATATAGATGTATACACCTATTTATGAGTATGGAGCTGGTGAACACATTGTCTCCGTCCTCTTCCTCGTCCTACCGTCATTTCGTCTTTGTCCTTTTCTCAGTTGTTGTTGATGCCGTTGACTTCAAGTGGGAAAGTGTTACGCCAGAGAGCAGCGTCCTCGCTCATCCTCGCTCGTCCTCGCTCGCCCTCGCTCACCCTCCCTCCTTACTCGCTCGCCCTCGCTCCTTCCTTGCTCGCCCTCGCTCATCCTCGCTCCTTACTCGCTCGCCCTCGCTCATCCTCGCTCCTTCCTCCCTCCGTCCTCGCTCCTTCCTCGCTCGCCCTCGCTCACCCTCGCTCGTCCTCGCTCCTTCCTCGCCCCACCCTCGCTTGCCCTCCCTCTGTCCTCGCTCCCTATGCTCACTGTGTGCGCTTACATTGAGCCGACTGTCTGAGGCGCCGTTTTCATCATGTTTAAGGGTTTTTTTTTTTAAGTTCCAGTTCAGGTTCCAGTTTTTGGATTCTGTGGATGGAGGCTGTTGGTTTTGGTTTAGTCCGGGGTTCAGTTTTGTAATGGATGTGGGCTCTTGTCCTGTGAACCTTTGCATTCGCATAAACCTGGGTTGTTTGCGGCTCTTTGAGCGTGGGGGGTGTGTCATCCTCTGCAGCATCCCCGGCTCGGCCATCTGTGCTTTCTACATGGACGACATAGAGAAGGTCTTCAATGGGAAGTTCAAGGAGCAGCGGACCAGCGACTCGTCCTGGACCCCGGTGCCTGACGAGCAGGTTCCCAGACCGAGGTGAGACCCGACGGAGCGCAACGTCAGGGGCACGACCCGAACCCGGGGGTGGGTACTGTTGTCACGAATCTGAGATGAGGTTCCTTTTCTCTCCTTCAGACCCGGCATGTGCGCGGGTGACGGTCTGGCCGCGGACTATAAGTCGTCGGTTCAGTTTCCAGACGAGACGCTGACGTTCATCAAGTCACATCCTCTGATGGACGAAGCCGTTCCCTCCGTTAACGACCGGCCCTGCTTCACCAGGACCTCCAGCAGGTCACACACATACTCACACACAAACACACACACACACAACGAGGACTTCTTCCTTCCTCTCTGCTCTGCTACTCTGGGAGAGATCATTAAATCTGCATCCTGCCTTTTGCAGACATTTACCCAGCACTCTTACAGACAGTGATTTACAACAGGCTGCAGTAAAATTGTCCCCAGTCTATAGATTGTTTTAAAATGTCAGAGACACTGTACCATCGCTGATGAGAAATGTCATGACACGCTCCCCTAACGTGGCGGAAATTTTTTAAAAATTGAATTTTTTTTCCCCCGGATCTCTATCGAAATGTCACCATCGAGCTGATATTCATATCCATGATGACTCAAGTTCAATATTTAGATGAGTTTTAATCAATAACCTGGAGTAATAGAGCAAGAGGGATCTGTGAGATCAGGACGGGATTGGAGGACGTGAACCAGACCAGGAAGAGGTGAGCTTTGAAGGTGATGCGGCTCCGGGAGGCAGCGAATCCTCCGTCCGGACCTGAGGAACTGAGGCGATAATCATCAACACCGACGTTGACTCGTTGTCAGGCCCACAGGAAATCCCCTCTGTCCCTGCGCCTGTCCCGGTGCTCCTGGTGTCCACAGCTTTTTAAATCTGCACCTGCAGATTCGAAACGAGTTTCCGGTGGATTCTGATGTCCAGCCAGAATGGGAATGAGACTCGAATCCACGTTGGGATTCAGCCTGAGCTGATCCAGATAATGAGGATGTCTCACCCTGTTATATGACATAAGTCTGGGCCAGTCGGAGCACCGCTATCACAGAGATCTTTAGGGGATTTTTCTATACATGCACCTTATACATCTGGGCAGGTTATTGCCCTTTACAAAGTTTAACAGTGTCAGAATTAGTTTTGAGTTTTAAGTGAACTTTCTGTGCAGAGGGGGGAGCAGTGATGGGGGGGGGCACTTCAAGACTCCACCATCGAGTCGACATTTTGACGTTTTTAGTGAAGCGTCTCAACAGACATTTAATAGATTGGCACAAAATTTGGTCCAGGTACTTGAGATCCCAAGAAGATTTATCCTCGCGACATTTCCTCTAGCGTCATCATCAGTTGAAAGTCTTTTGTTTTGAAGTGAAACATCCCGGCCTTTGTCGGATGGTTTGGTAGTCATGGTTCCCAGATTCCGAACCCCGAAGACTTTGGTGACCATTCGTAGGGGCTCGTACAGCACCTACTGTGGTGGCGACACCGAAATATGAGACAACAGCTCACGCTTTCAGGCAATCTCTTCTCAAACACACTCATTGTGTGGCATTTTTTGTCATGTACTTGGAGAAACCATACACACCCACACACAGACAAAGTCCCTTGGCAAAAGAAAAGGTCATAAAGATTTGTGGTCACTGAGTGACTCTTTCTACCAGAGTTGAAACCTACATATATTTTCATTACTGCTTTAACTGCCATTTATTCTTACGATGAATTGTTTTGTGCAACAGTAAATGTGAAACTGTTACAGTTTCCAACAGACCAAGGTTTAAACAGTCCAGGATCCTAAAACAATCAGTTTATTACCATTATTGACAGAAAAGCATCAAGTCTTTGCCTTTGAGGAGCTAGAAGCAGCAATGTTTTGTATATGTATTTATTTATTATTCTTTTCTTGCTCCAAGGTCCAAGTTGACACAGATCGTAGTGGATGTGTCAGCCGGTCCCTACAAGGACCGGACGGTGATGTTCCTGGGCTCCGACGACGGCCGAGTCCTGAAGGTTTTGGCGAGCACACATCCGAACGACAGCTTTGGATCCAAACTGCTGGAGGACATCAATGTTTACAACCCATCCAAGTGAGACTGATGTCAGACGGTCCGGTCTGAGTTCACTACCGCTGCTACTAAAGCATTTAACAGCCATTTTTATGTGAAAATGATCAGCCTCCTGTGTGTGTGTGTGTGTGTGTGTGTGTGTGTGTGTGTGTGTGTGTGTGTGTGTGTGTGTGTGTGTGTGTGTGTTCAGATGTAACGTTCAAGGTCAGGAGGACAGGAGGGTTCTGGGACTGGAGCTGGACAAGGACCATCACGCTTTGTTTGTAGCCTTCACCAGCTGTGTCATCAGAGTACCGCTCAGCCGCTGCGCCCAACACGGAGCCTGTAAAAAGTAAGAAATCGTCAGTAAAAGCAGCTCGTCTCTCGAGCTTCTCAGGGCTCACCCTGATTAAAACCACTTCTTTTCACACCCCTCCCTGCAGACTGTTCCTAAAAGCCTAAAATAAAGCCTTCTCTCTTGAGTTTTCTGAAACGTGGCGGCACAGAATTCAGCCAAACACCCTGATTTTGATAAAACTGGAAAAGATCCAAAAAATTAGAATGGAGGGAATCTTTTTAAACATTAAAATGTGGAGCTTAATTTGGAAACACAATCAATATTGTCGCGGAGAGTGTTCGCCGGGGGAAATGGGGAAGCCGAGTCTGAACATTTGAATACAGACAAAAAGAAGCTTATTTATAGACATCATTAGACAAAACAGAACAGAGCTCGCTGCCCAAATTAGAGCACATCCATCACCGGAGAGCGGCGCATGCACACACACAGCGAGCGGCTGATCAGACTCCATTTAATTACGGAGCTGAATGAAAGAACGGCTGCCGATGGGACGCGGTGACACAGCTGCAGAAGTCACCGCCAGCTGTGTCGGCGTCGAAGGCCAAAGGCTCATCGGAGAGGTTCGGCCCCGTGTCCGGCTTGTGCACCTGGGAACAAAGACGCGAACCCGGGCCTCAGACTCAGACTGGACCTGAAGATGCGGTTTATGCGAGGCTTGAGTCCCTCCCCTAAAAAAAAATGACTTTAGACCTGAAATCAAAACCAGGTCTAAGGTTTTCGAGAACAAAACAAATACCTGTCTCTGCATCACCGCACAGGTTGAATGTACTGAAATGACCTGGTCTCAGTTGTGCTCGGTCACTTTAGTGGTCACCATTCGGAGACCTGAAAGACTGGCAGCACTTAGACTTCTCGTGGACTTGACTTGATGCAACGTAGACATGTCTTGAAGGCCTTGAGGACTGACTTGGCTTGTCTCTGACAGACTTGAGGTTTGACTTGGATTTGCCCTTGAGAAGTAACTTGTCTCAAATCCAACTGGACTTGATCTGATCTGAGACTTGACTCGGTCTCAGTCTAAAGGGATTGAGATTTGACCAGGATTTACCCTCAGTACTTGACCTGAGACTTGTCCCAGGAGGAGACTTGCAGGTCCTTGAAACCTAACTCGCTTTAATAGACTAGTTGACTGTGACTTGAGGCTTTTCTCAAATGACTTGAGAAAGTCTTGGACTTCTCAGATGATGCTTGACTTGACTTGGATTAAAGACTTGACATGGACATGTCTCAGAAAACTAGTGGCTTCCTCCCTTTATTCCTACCTTCCTTCTCTCCTTCAATCGATGTTTCCTTCGTCCCTTTCCCTGTTCTTCTCCCTGTTTCTTTTACTCTCCACTAGAGTATATAACAGTAATACAGGGTCTTACGTGTCCTCAGTTCCTAAAGGAGAACACACACATTCACATACACACATACATACACATTCACACACACACACACACACACACACACACACACACACACACACACACACACACACACACTCACTCACATGAAAATGGAGCTGTGTTGAACATTGAACACATAGAAAAAAAGTTTAAAAGTTGAAATGAAAATAATGGAATCAACATAAACAATATCTCTTCTGCGCCTCATAGTTCACATTAGCTCACGTAAAATACAAAGCGATATTAATATAGTTATCATGGTATAACCGGCCACATCGTAGCAATATCTGTGTTTGAACCTACAGCACATGACAAGGAAGCAACTGTGTAGAGTATAATCTCTTTTATGATAATCAACTTAAAGTTACTTAAGTTTGTCTTAAAACCCTTGGAGTATGGAGGCCTGTGTTTTAGTAGTTTTGCCTTCATCCCATGAGTCCTGAGGAAAAAAGAATGAATTTTTCCTCCTACATTTAAAGGTTAATGAGTTTCAAGCTGAAAAGTAAAGTTTTTAGAGCCACTCACAAGATGGCAGCATGGGTGACTTCTAGGACGTTGAGGACACAGTTACAGGCCTCCTGTGTACCAGCAGTGGTGTAATTAGCTCCTGTGATAACAGGGATCTTAGACATTCAACTCAAAAAGCCATGTAATTCATTGATCCCTTTATGGAGAGAAAATTCCTCTGTTTTTTATGATTTGTGGGAAAACTCTATGGGGGGAGCACCACATGCAAGCAATGGTGCTTGAAAGTTTTGTCAGAAAAGAGAAAGCAAATGGCTTGAATATTACAGTCCACACC
Source organism: Istiophorus platypterus (assembly GCA_016859345.1). Taxonomy (NCBI): domain Eukaryota; kingdom Metazoa; phylum Chordata; class Actinopteri; order Istiophoriformes; family Istiophoridae; genus Istiophorus; species Istiophorus platypterus. Next base: position 22,701,596 of record CM029127.1, on the reverse strand, counting down.
CCGCCTCACTATACAACCTCATCAGTATACTACACATTTTTCATAATGAAAAATAAACAATTCATTGAGTTAAGTTGAAAAGAATATGTATGGTAATATCTCTGTCTCTGTGGTTGTGTCCCTCCAGAAACTGCCTGGCCTCCCGTGACCCGTACTGCATCTGGCTGCGGACTGGGAGTTGCGCCAACATGGCGCCGGGTTTCAAGTACGTGTCACTTCCTTCTTCCCTCTCTCTTTCTGTCGCTCTTTCTCCCTTCCTTTTCCGTCTTCCCTCCGAGCCGTCATCAATCTGACAGCTAATAAAGCCCTGACGGCTCCGCTCGTATATCTGCCACGGCGAGCGAAGGGTCATATATCTGAAAGATGTAAATCCACGATGCCTTTCACACTCGCAGTCGGAGTGAAAGGATGGATGGGGAAATGTAATGGGAACAAATGTTAAAATGGATGTCAGCAGGAATGTACTGCATGCGCTTTGTTGGTATAAATCTTTAAGTTATAAAACTTTGTTGAAAGTGACTCACAATCAGGCTCAGTTTGTTCTCTGAGTGCAGTAAGCATTTGTCGTGGTGGCATTTGTTCAAAAAGAGATTGAGAACGTTCTCTTGAACCATGATTTCTCCATTAAATTTCCTCTTTATTGGCTCCAAGTTAGTTTCTCCACCTTATCCAACAGTATCTTACAGTCAGTGGTCATTTTATCATGTACACCTTTCTAGTATGCGGTAGGACCACTGTCCCCCAAAGATACCATCGCGTTCTTCATGTCATTGGTTCAGCAAACTGCTGGGATCTCGTAATCCATCTTCACTTGATAGCATCACGCAATTAATGCAGATTTATCAGCTGCATATTCAAGCTGCCAGTCTCCTGTTCTACCACATCCCAAAGTGGTCCACTGGATCCAGATCTGGGGGGAGGGGGGGGGGCACTGAGTTCACTGAACTCATTATCATGCTCATGAAACTGGTTTCAGACTTTTACTTTATGACCTGGATCATTGTCCTTCAGGATGTAGCTGTTAGAAGATGGTGAACTGTGGCTATAAAGGGAAGAACATGGTCAGTAACAATAGACAAGATGTGGCATCAGGCATGATTGATGTTAAGGCCCAAAGTTTGCCAAGAAAACACCCCCGTCCATCACACCACCACCACCACCACCAGCCTGGACTGTTGACACCAAGCAGGTCAGGTCCATGGATTCATGCTGTTGACTCCTGGTTCGGACCCGACCATCTGCTGCCTCAGCAGATCCCCCCTAACGTTTTAAATAATGTTCTGTGAGTTTCACAAAGTTTGAACAAACAACATGAGTTTGTGAAGAGGAAATCCTTTATTGGAGGCTGCATTATGTTTGCAGCTTGTTGACTCATCAAATTACCAACAGTGACATCGCATAAGAAACAGAACTGGTTCTGATCCCAGTGTTTCCACAGAAATACCAAAAACCGGCCTTACGCTGCCTCTGAATTATGAGATCAGGGTCATAAAGTGTACTTTTAAACCATGTCGAAAATAAAGCCCTTTAAATTATTGTACAATCATAAAACCAGAGTTCTCCCATTAGTTTTAAGCTTGAAAGCGGGAATGCTGCGCACTAACAGTATGAGTATAGACAATATCAAGGTCAACAATAAGGAGGGAGATGTTGTGTCAGACACACTCAAAAAGGAGATGAGTCATGTCGTCTTTTGCTGATCTATTTAGAGCAAAGTGTGTCATCGTCTTTCTCAGATGACATCACCACGGAGACACAGTGTCAGAGCCTGGGGCCCAGCAGATGGCCGTCATGTCCAGCTGGTGCTCACTCACTGATGTGCGCTGTTGATCCACGAAACCCCCCAGTGTCACAGCAGGTGACGCGCTCCATTTCAGACCCGTTGGCAGATGCCGCGGCAACCGATCAGGGATGTCAAGCGAACGTCGGAAGCCCCTAGTTGCAACGGATGCAGGAGGCTGCATTCTGCATGCGACACATGAAGGCTCCCGTTCAAGGGCCAGGCTTTGTCCCGCTGCTTTCCTGACGTCCTCAAGGTCGTTTAACTGTACTTTTGAGCGTGACCATGAACTGAAGAGACCTACCGCTGCCGTCCACCGCTTACCCCGTCTGATAGCGATCCTCCACCAGAGCCGTCAGGTTTAGTGGCCATTCGCAAGGTCACATCAGTGGTGGTCATCAGGCAGTGAAGGTTTTCTTTTAATGGTCTTCTTAATACACTTTTGTATGCCAAAGTCTCCAGGATGTATACCTATATAATAACCCTATAGGCTCACGTTATGGACTCTGCCGGTACAGGAGCAGCATACCGCATTTGACGATCCCGGACCGTTCACTCATTAAAATCCTGTTTTTCTGACTTTCACTAGACTGTGTCATTAAGTGGCTCATAAACTTTGTAATATTTACTCATTGGGGGTGGGGGGTGGGGGGGCTCTAAAAATACCAATAAAGATCCTTTCTGCCAAATTCAATGCAAATAATTAAAAATCTAAGTATGTCAGCCTTGTTCAGAGACCGGAGTGCTGCTCCGCCAGAAGCTGTCACAGTAGTAACACTGATACACTTCCTCTGACCCCCTCAGCTTAAGCCGGTGTGTGGGGCAGTGTGGTGGTTAAAGCCCAGTACAACCTGATCCCAGGACATTCATCCAGTGTTGTGGCAGTGATTTCAACAGGGGCAAAGCCGACGCTGACCTTTAAATTAAAACCTTCACCATATGTCTCCACTGGGACTTGATATCAAAGCCTTGGATCATGGATAAAAACGGTTGATTGGAATCAATCATAAACCTGGTGATGAGACAATCGCAGACCAGCTGTAACATTTCGGTTCGAAAAAAACCCCAAAGAACTGTGTATATGACACTCTTTTCTATATTAGTGAGGGATGTGACATCCTTCCAATGTAACTATATACTGATATCAGTGTTTATTGGTGAGCTTTGCGTCTGCTCTTTCACCACATTCATAGTTGAAAATGTTGACCTGCCACCCACTCCTGTGTTATTTCATTATTCTCTGCTGATGTGATGGCTTGAGGGTTCTGCTGCTCCCTGGTTCTTACCCTGCTCCACTGAGGACAGTCTTGTTCAGTATGTTTGCCGTTGCAGTTTCCTGTTCGTCCGTTTCGCTACAGATTACACTCACTGTTGCGGTGATAGTATTTCTCAAGCTAGTCCCCCTAAGGTGCACGTTCTTGGGTCTTTGTATGGCTCATGTTGAAGACAATAGTTCTGTCTTTCCTTCTGAGCTCCTGAAGTGTCTGTCTGAACCGGTCCGGGTCGGTCTGCGCTGAGGTTTGGTTAAGGCTCCAGACCAGATGGCATCTGTGTCCTGAATTGGACTGGAGTACCTCTGTCCAGTCTGTGAGATTTAAACATCACCTGAGCCCACAGAGCTCCTGAAATAACTCTTCCCACGTTGCTATTTTACAGTCTTATCCACATAAATGTCCTACTGACAAAAACTCAGACAGCGTGTTATGCAGTATTCATAAAGACGCTACCATCAGTGAATCAGATCAGCAAAGCAGCTACACAGAACAAGAGAGGAAGCACTGAAGAAGAACTAATGCAGACAGTGTGTAATGCACAGGCCTCTTCCATCCTCTTTTAGCTCCTTTAGTTGTGTTTAAAGTTTCAGTGGCCTTTCATCTTAAATATTCTCATGTCAAAGCAACATCCTCTGATCCGCTCCAACTTTTCATCTAATGCCAGACTGCAGATCAGGACATAAATTTACCCATGCAGCCGTTACGAGGACCCCACAATGTGGTTAGTTAGTCTCCGCTGCAGCAATGGAGAGGAAGAAAAAACGACTCTCGGTGTGGCCGCCGACCTGCAGGAGCTTGAAACTGATGATATTTACAGATGCGGAGGCTGCAGACGCTCCACAGCTCTCCAGGGATTGAAACAAGTCCTCCCCTGAGAGACCAATATGAAAATAATATCGCTTCGATTCGCCAGGGGGAGGAGGGGGAGCGGAGCGGTGGCAGAATAAGCTGGGCCCCGGCCACAGATCGATTGTCATGAAGTGCTGTGGAGTGGGTGTGAGCTACCTGACTCTTTGGAGCTATTGATCGGAAGGTGGCGCAAGGGATCGCGTTTCATTTCACACGCTGCTAGCTGCAGTGTGTGAGGGTGTGCGCGTGTCTGCGTGTGTCTGTGCGTGTGTGCATGTGTGTGTGTTCTGCTAAAATCTCATCTTTCCTCAACAATATTGATGAAGCCGAGCTCAGAGTGGGGATCTCATCTTCAGGCTCAACTCTTGTGTCTTGAATTCAGAGTCGACTGTAGGCATTTGTGAGTTTACAGGAGAAGTTACTGGAGTCTTCCTGCAGACCTAGACTTAATTAGAGTATATAATGACGAATGTGCAGGGCCAGACAGATTCGGGACGAGTGCGATTGCTGACAGACCCCTGACATGGAGACAGGGATTTGTACAGTGGTGTTTGCAGTAACAACAGAAGAACAACTGGCATGTTTTTACAGGAAGGCCAAGCGAAACCGTCGACTGAGACGATTCATCGCTCGTGATATGCAATGAAACGAAACGAAAAAAATTATAGATGTGACACGTTGGATTTTAATATCTTTGTGGCTAAATCTGACTGTTTTTCACCATAAAATTTGATTAAAAAAACTAAATATATTGAATAAAAATGAAAAGAATAAACAGGTGCATTCTCCACCAGGTTAATGTACCCGGCACCAGATCATACTGTCTAACCCAGAAAAACTGCATAGAGTTTGGTAGGTGGCTTGATACAGTTAAAAGTGAACCTATGCTTGAACACTGATCTGGGAAAGGCACACTCCTCTAATCACTGTGAAAACTGTTATTACGCCGATCAGTCACATCTTTTAAACCAGTTGTGGCTGATCGGTATATAGTGAAAAGCTGTTTCTCAGAAAGTGCCAACGACAACTACTGAAATGTCACAACTGGGAGTTCAAGCTGAAGAACAGAGGTTATTACTTCCAGATCTTGAATTCAGCCTTTTTGAGTTAAATGTGTCAAAGCCTGTTGTCGGCCTCCCACAGCGTCAGCATGTAGATTTAGATTTTCAGTCTGTCTCTGAGTCTCAGCACTTCTATCAAATGTGAACCCGAAACAGTGGCGACCGCCAATATCCCAGCAGGCAAACAGGAACCCTCCTGGTTCCCACTCAGTCTGAGTGTACCTCCCCCTCAGCTGACAGCTCTTTATAGTCACCTGTCTCCTTTTGATGTGTCTGTTCATGTCGCTCGATGGTGATGGGGGTGGTGAGGGGGGCGGGGGGTCGTCTGTTTTCTCTGGAACAAAAATGTTCAGATCCAAGCAAGGTGAGTTTCAGACCAGTCGTGCGGTTGGTTAGAGTCAAAGCTGGTTAACAAGGAGCTAATGAGGAGATATTAATATTAATTTTTCATGGGAGAAATCTTAAGACTGTAAAAACTCATCGTTAACTGATGGCGAAGCAGCAGTTCTCCCCTTGATGACCATCTTTTCTGGGATTCTAAGTTTGTCCTGTCTGTTCTGCACATCAAGAAATTACAACCTTCTTCAGGAAGCGAGGAAGCTTGTAGGAAGGGGAAGAGATAAAAGCAAGAGAAGAATGAAGATGCTGATGACAGAGGGAAGAAATAAGGACGGATGGAAAGGGAGAAAGACGAGACTTTAGATTGAACTCGATGAAATGGCTCAGTGAACATTTAAGCCTCAGATGAGTGGAAATATACACCTGTCAGACCCTAAAATACAGTGTTTTACCACAACAAAGACAACAGTCAGCGGCTAATAAAACCGTGTGGTCAGCGTGCAGGGTTTAGAGCCCAGCGAGAAAAATCCATTCTTCTCTGTAATTGGTGGTAACTCAGCGGAGCAGAGCAAATGGCACAGCTTTCGAGTGGACTTCAAACTTTGGTGTGGACTAATAGCAGGCTGTCTCTGCAGTGCTGACCTCCGAGGGAGCCGGACTCCGAGGCTATTGTGGCTTATTAGTTGTGATGCACGACCCTCGTGTAGCTGTTACAGCGCAGCTCTTGACGGACAAGGGACGGAACATGAAACCAAATGACAAAGAAAGAGGTGACCTAAAAGGAAGAAGGGCCCGAGGGCCGACTTTACCCGTCACTGAACAACAACAGCGGAACCCAGCCAACCTGCTCTGCTGCTACCAGCCCAGAACCAAACACGTTCTCAGCAACAGTCTCACTCCTAGCGTTGCTCTAAGAACCAGTTTCTCAGTGTTTGCCCGTGTGTCCATGTAAATAAAACCTGGCCCATTCCCCAGGTAGTTCAACGAGTGCCTCTGTTTTCATCTCACACAGGAATCAAGTCTGTACAGTGGTTTGACACTTATCTCATGTAGACAAACTAGAGACTAGAGAGTGTCAGACTGCTCACGTGAAACCACAGCCCACCGACTGGACTGACGGATTTTGTACTGGGACCAGTCTCACATTGGAGACCACACATCTTGTGTTCTAGGCCACTCGCCCTTTTCCACTCCGGGAATGGTTTTGTCTGGAAGCAATGGTCAAGCACCCACATGCGCACTGAGACGGGTTTTTCTTGCTGGGACCATTTCTCATGTTCACGCTGGACGTTAAAAGGTCTTTTCCTGGAAGCGATTTCAGTGCAAGTGACAAAACCTACAGTCCTCGTTCGGTGTCAGATAATACCCCAAAGGTTTCCTGAAGTTTGTGTATCAAGTTGAGATCTTCCATAGTTAAAGCCTGTTGACAACAAAGCTCCCTCTTTGTGTCACCACAGTGTTTCCCTGTTTAGCTGAAGCTGTGGGTTAAAAGAGGGAATTTAGCCCTGAAAAGTCAGCAATTTAGTGATTGGGGGTTTTCACAAGATATGGACTATTGGCAACAAGTGACAAAGGATCTCATCCAGTTATTGCTTCATTTTAATGGAAACCAGGAAATCATGACTTCGGTATTCCTACAACCATGGCCCCCAAATAAATCAATCTATTCTCCCTCCTCACCTTCTGACCACATGAAGGGTCTGATGGAGTTCTGCTCAAATGATGGCTTTGAAGTTGCAAGTTGTCTCGTTCCACTTCATTTACCTCTGAAACCCGATGTCTAAGCTCAACTGGAAAACTGTGGGAAAAGGAAGCAAGATGCCGCTGAAACGATATTCTCTCCTAATTGTCAAAAACCACACACACCTCCACACACTCAAGCGCACACACGAAGCAATAATATCTACAGCGGCAGCAGCCGTCAGAAGACACACAACTGGCATTCTCAATACAAACAAGAGCAGGGCACAGATGGAGTCGAGAGGAGCTGCAGGAAGATTAAAATGGACAGAATGAGCCGGTGGAGATAAAAAGAGACAAGGACGGAAACAGAGGGGGAGGCAAAGATGTGATGCAAGAGGTGGAAAGGAAGAAGAAGCAGAGCGAAGATGAGAGACTCAGAATCACCAGAAAAAATACAGACATATCTGTGCCAGAGAGTTAAAGGAAGAGGAAGCAGGAAGAATTGCAGAATCAGACAAAAAAAAATGAGAAGGACAGTTTATTCTCCTCCACAGGTTCGGATGCTGCTTTTCCTAGTTTAATTTAGTGTCGCTCAGCTCCAGCTTTGATAAAGTGGCTTTGACTCGGGGCCTCGGCGCTTTCAGCATCTTTAGGAGCCAGCGAATTTATAGCTTTACAGCTTTTTCTCTGTTGGCTTTACATCTGTACTCTTCTCCTTCAATATTTAAAATGTCAACCCGGTCTACTGCAAAATATGTTTATATGCTATAGATGTGCTTTGTCCAATACTATAAGTAGCATGCTACCGTTTGCTGCTAAGCATTAAACACAAAGTCCAGCTGAGGCTAATGAGAGCATCATTACCTCTGCAGGTATCTGGTCATAAACCGAAGTATTGGACATATTCAAGTCTTGACCTGATGGTGGCGCTGGAGGAAAAGGTCAGAGCGACCAAAGTTATTACATTTGATCCTGAAGGGAGAATGAATGTCTGATTCATATTTCATCACAGTCCACCCGACAGTTTTTGAATTTGGATCATGGTGGTGGATCGACAGACAATTCCATCCGCAGGAACAAACTGACACTGATTTTCATGTGCAATGATTGAATTTAATGAATCAAATGATCACGCTTTCCAGTTTTGTCTTGGAAAAAACTAAAGAAAAGAAGTTGAACCTCTTTTCTCCCTGATCTGAAAGCGTCCGCCGACCTGAATCTCATTTCTTCAATGACCAGCGCTGGAATCAACCGGACAGTACAGAGGCTAAGGAGGATGACATTACCCTGACCTCAGCGCGATCATGTGAGGAGGAAAAGTGGAAAGAAAAGCGAGGAAAGGAGAAAAACCGGTCAACGCAGGGTGATGGAAAGGATTTACATGCAAGAGCATTATTAGAGCCAGTCGAGCGGAAAGATTCGGTTGCAGAGAAACAACTGAGTGGCGGGAAGATGGCAACGTGAGTGACCTCCCTAAAGAGATTCTCTGCAAAACAGAGAAGAGTCCCATCTCTCTTCTGTTTCCAGTCCCCTATTTCCAAACCAGAACCACAACGCTGATCCACTGAAAAGTCTGAGGTTTTCATCAACGTCGTCAGCAGACATCGTTGCCTTTAATAAACATCATACTACTTCATAACTGCTGGGAAAACCGTGTTGTTAGGTCACGGAGGCTGATGGGAGAGCAGTCAGTGTTTGTCCTGCACCCTGCAGCGAAGTGGGGGAAACTTTGACCAAGTTTGGTTATTATCCTCCATTAGCGTCAGTGAAGATCACATCACAGCTGCACAAGTCCTAGCGGTCCCTCGTCCCGCATCTGATCTGCCTCTGTTAGCGTCAAAACCTCACCGACAAAGCAATCCCCGTCCTGCACCTACAGTGTCCTGGGCAGGAAGGTGGCGGAGGCTGAACCATGCTGGAACCCCTGAGGCCAAACACGGGTCCCTCGTTTCAGACCGGTCCATTTCACCTGAGGACGTTCGTGATATTTGATCATTGGCATCTGGCTCGGCTCCGTTATTTCTTCACAAAAATGTTGAAAGCAAAAAACAGCAGCCTTGAATTTAGCTCAGCAAAAGGCCTGAGAAGGTATTTTTAAAAAATCTTGATGGATGGTTAATCCGCCCATTAAGATTTTTGCCACTTATCTGAATCAAGGCCTGGATGGATCATGAGACGAAGGGACCCAGGGCACTGGCAAGTAAAATGCCAGCCCCTCCTCCGACATAGGGACCCCGAGGCTGAAGGTTCATGGTGGTTTTTTGCCTCCTTATTGTTTGTTTTCCATCATTCTTTATGGCTGTGCTGAGGGTATCGATCTGTATTCTGGCATGTATTAAAACCAAAAGGTCATGAGGGACTATAAATGTAATTTGGTGACCTCTGCAGTAACAAACCCAGGAAAAGAATAACAAGTACAGGTGTAAGGACTGGAGGAGGGAAATCTGACAGAACCCAGATAAACCCAGACATGAAGTTAGATGTCAAACTGACTAATCACAACCAAGCCCAGCAGGTGATGTTACATCGCCAGGTGTTGGAACAGACAACTGCAGAATTTTCCCAGACACTCGCCAAAGAACATCATCAAATCTGAAGATCCCCTGCGACCGCTCAGTGAACTGCTGGCCGTGATGCTGATGCTGATGGCGATGCTGCGAACAGACTTAAATTTGCATTCAGATCACTGGCTTTTGTGGGTTGGGTCTCAAGAGACCTGCAAACTCCCAAATCAGTTCATTTTTCCTTATATTTGCGTTTTCAGTATTCTGGACACTTGGTCTTTGCTCTGACCTCTGACCCCTGACTTACTTTATGTAAACCGCGTTCAAGCGTTCCGCCTCCCTGGTGCGTGTTCTTCTGTTGTTTTTCTCCCTTTGTGCACTAGTTCGGTCGGTTTTCTCTTAGATTTGAAACTTTTTAAATTTGGTGATTTAACTTCATTTTTTTCCTCATTTCTTTGAGATTAAGCAGCCGAAAAGGTCTTTAAAATTTCTTCTCTGCTCTGTCATACATAATCAATACTTTAATCTGGACACCTCCTTGAAATTTTAAACTCATAACAAACTTTTGGACTTTATCATATCAGTTCATCTTCTTCACAACATTCATAGATTCTTATTAAATGCAGTTTGTGTCTGGTGTTTGGTTCAGACTCTCAGAGTTTATAATGAGTGTGTATTGCACCGTTGCAGTTCAGTTCCCTCCATAGCTCAGACTTTAATCAATACTTAAATTGTTTTGCTGTGCTTAAAACTTCAAAAGTCATTTTTCAGGTTTTACTCTTTAACAGAGACAAAAGCTAATTTCAGACCTGCTTCTGTTTACGTTGATCTGGTGTCAGTTCAATAGGCTTGTCTCATGTCTGAATATACACCAACACAAGTCTCAAACTGAACGGAGAACAATTGATGTCCACAGCAGCTCAGCTGAACATAGACAGATTAGATCCAAGTCCTCACACCATGTGATAAATACAGTATCTCTATTATCATCTCTTCTGCACTAAATCAGATTAATAAACTAGGAAATGCCGCGAAGAAACAATTTCTAGGTTTCGAAGAGATTCCCCCCAGATAAGATCAGTCTGTAGAAGTAATTTTCCCTCCCGTGGGAGAAACGAGGTTGACAAAAAACTCCTATGTTAATAATAATAATAATAATGATGATAATGATGTTAATTAACCCCGGGCATGGACAGATTATCTGTGAATATCCAGCCAAACATTCTACAACCAGCACGAGCCCTTAATGTAATGTGATGAAACATAAGTCTCCTTACATTAAAATCCTCATTTTACCAGATAAATGAAGATAAACTGAAAACTTCTTTCAGTTCTTCCCCTGTAAGTTCAACTGAATTTAATGTCATCTGTAAAAACTTCAGTTGCCATATGAGTTGCCATTCTTCTCTTATATCCCGTCATCATTGACCGAATCCAGTTGGTGATGAAAGTTGTGACGAAGCCGAGTCTCTCAGGAACCGACCGGAATAAAACTTAGTCTCCGGCAAAAATGACCCGAGTGTAGAGAAGCAGCAGCGCCTGACCTCAGCGCAGCTGATGGAGGCATAAGTACAGAACATTCTCAGATTTTATTCAGAGCTTCAGCGGAGCAAGTTTAGCTCCTCAAACTTCTGCCGAAAAGTGGAAGATTTCCTCCTGGGAGAAAGAGAGATGGAGGGAGAGAGCGGGGGAGGAAAAGGAAGCAAGAGAGAGAATAGAAAGAGAGAGAGAGTAGAAAGAGAAAGAAGGATGGAAAGAGAGAATGAGGAGGAAGAGGCAGAGGAGCGAATGAGGAGGGACAAACAGACAAGGTCCAGAGGAGATGAACACCAGATGGTTGTCGTGGCAGCAAGGCGGCGGTTTCCCTGGAGATCGCCTGTATGTGTGTGTGTGTGTGTGTGTGTGTGTGTATGTGTGTGTGTGTGTGTATTTAGGTTGATCCAGAGGCAGAGTGACAGTTGCTTCAGCCACACACACACACACAAACACACACACACACACACACACACACATTGAAAAGCAGATAATGTGACAAAATGATGCAGGTTAAAAAATGATGAAACCTGCTGCGACAGACAGAGATGAAAACAAATAGCGGCTGTAACTTTTAAAGACAGCAGAGACGCCCTGAGCTTCACTCGGCCAATATATATATATATATATATATATATTTTTTTTTTTTTTTTTTTTTTTTTCTTTCCTTTTTTTAAATTTAACCAGGTTAAAATGTCTTGTTGAGATTAGAGTTTATTTTTCAGGAGAGACCTGAACATGACGGCAGCATAGAAGTTATTGTTCCACAAGAAATACAGACGGACGGTTAGAAGTTAGGAGGAAATAAAAGAGTAAAGACGAAACCAAGATCCAGAAAAAATGACTGTAAATTCAGAAAATTGAAATTATTGACGATTTTCAGGCTCTGACAGTATCAGGTTCATACAGAATTCATACATTTCAAGTCTTTTTTTTTTCTCCAGCTTCCCCTTGCACAAAGGTGAAATTATGAAAGAAAACTGATGAAATCCACATCATAAATATTTGACTAAAATGGAAAAAGTGAAAACTCAAACCTGCACCAACAGTTTTCAGCAGAAACAATACAAGACAATACAACACTGACACAGCATCACCTTTACCTGAAATCAATCAGGTGCTTGTTGATAACAATTATAGTCTTTTAAACAGTAAGACATCACAATAATAAATGTTTCATTTGTATATTTTTTGATTTATAGTTGATTTTGTGCAAATAACAGATAATCAGCCATGTAACACACACACTTTCAGACACACACACCAGCACTTCCAATAACATCAACAGGCCATTTTCTGTCTGTGTGTGTGGCTCATTATAGCAGCTGTTATTCCTTCTTTATCGTCACTCGGCCAGTCACGCTCTTACCTGCGTTACTTCAATAACCGCACCGGATCCGGCAACGTGGGCATCAAGCATCCAGCGCTGTCTCCTGGACCCTTGGGGCCCAGTTTACGGCCGGTGCGTGGGGGGGTTGCCGCCATTGGGTTCCAACTCGTGGCCAGGGCCACCGAGAGCGGCGAAGAAACGAGAAGGCGCCTCACCCCCCCGCAACTCGTCGCTGAGGGATGTCACCGTGGTCTCATTTAAACGAATCGGCCTGTGGTTCCCTGGCAGAAATGAGCAGGAGTCGTGTTTGTGCTGACTCATTCTAACTGTGACTTTAATCGCGATTAACATCACTGACAGTTTCAAAGACGTCGGGGACATGACAGCGAGTTTATGGTGAGTGATTCGTATAAAGAGCCGTCTCTCGGGACGAGTTTCAGCCTTGAGTCTTTTAAACCTGAAGGACTCCGCTGATAGATTTACTGTCATCTTTGACAACAAAGACGTGATCGTTACTTGACTCTGACTTTGGCTTTTATACCAAACTGTGCACTGAGCCGTTTAAAGTGTGTTGGGGCTGAAAAAAGTCTAAATCGAGCAGGAGAGGGAGGCAGTTATCAGCCAGAGAGTTGACAGACCACAACCACAACAAACTGCTTATAAGAACCCGTATGTCATCAACACAAATGCAGCATGAGAGTGTGCAGAAAGTGTAAATGTTCCTTCTTTAGCCAATTGTTCCCGCAGCCATTTATACATCGTAATTACATTTCACAGCCCTCGAAACCTGTTAACGCCTCCGTCATGGAGCCTCGATGCTCAAAACATGAAAACACGATTCAGCGACAACAGCCTCTGAAGCCTCGGCCTGCATTTTGCAGCCGAATGAGTCTATTTCCGTCCCCTCCCCGCTGGATGAACGGGGTGTTTAGGTGCCCGAGAGGCTTCGGGATTTATAGCCGCTTGCCGTCCACTTGCCTCCCTCTGTTTTCTCGCTCTCCACTTCGCCTCACTTGCAGCTCAGCCCACGCTGGTGGAAATGTGGCTTTGAGACTAGAGAGGTAGAGATGGAGAGAGAGAGAATGAGTGATAAGAGAGATAAATATTGAGTGACTGCGGGGGCAGAGGAGTTACCAAATAAGAAAGGTGGAGGAGAGGTAAATATAGAGTGAGTGAGGGGAGGAAAGCATAATGATTTCATAATAACTCTGAACATGCAGAGTTCATTAAATGTGATCAGAATGTTCCAAAGCTCCACTCCTGTTGCATAATTCATTTATCTTTTATTAGATGATGTGATCTGTATTTATACTGGTAGAGAAAAATCTGAGGGAAGATAGCTGCTGTTTGTTTGGAGAGAGAAAGTGTTCAGTACATGGCGAGAAATGTGTTGACACCTGAGCATTAATTCCCCTCATGTGTGACGGTGGGACACCGACACCATCTTCATCACTGCAACGGCTGCTCGTCTGGTTTCGGCCTTTCCAGCAGGTGTCGAACCTGCTGCTGCCACAGGGATTCACTGAGCGTCAGTGAGGTCCAACGTGGACCCTGGTGATTAGGGTCCGGCCCACAGCCCTAGAGTCACTTCAGGGGGTTGGGGGTCAGGGCGGCTGCAGCTCTGGAGGCAGAGCTGTCCACATGCTGAAGTGCCCTTGGGCAAGACTCTGAACCGCTGCTCCCAAGTGGTCAGGGAAGCATGGAGGCACTGTCATGATCAAACAGGGAAGGTTTTTCCTCCGACCGGTGCCATTGAGGCCCCCGGGAACAGCACTGAGCTGAACATGACAACATACACGCTGCCCCTAAAAATGTTTTCCAATGCACAATTGCTATATCAATAACAATAAAACATTATAACAATAATATAAAACGCCAGACTAAATTCTTCCAAGTGATGCAAATCCCTTAAAAAGACTCTTTGTATTTCAGAACTTAATGTGTTTGATCCATTTCAATTTGGAGTCTGGCAGAGCTGTGTCATCAAATGATTTCATCTTATTCATGTGTGTGGGGAGTTGGCAAAAAGTCGCCAGGAAGTCGGCTGGAAGTTGGCTGGAAGTCGGCAGGATGTCAGCTGGAAGTCGGCAGGATTTCAGCAGGATGTTGGCTGGAAGTTGGCTGGAAGTCGGCAGGATGTCAGCTGGAAGTCGGCAGGATTTCAGCAGGATGCTGGCTGGAAGTCGGCAGGATTTCAGCAGGATGTTGGCTGGAAGTTGGCTGGAAGTCGGCAGGATGTTGGCTGGAAGTCGGCAGGAAGTCGGCAGGGTGTTGGCTGGAAGTCGGCAGGATGTTGGCTTGAAGTTGGCAGGAAGTCGGCAGGCTGTAGGCAGAAAGTCGGCTGGAAGTCGACAGGAAGTTGGCTGGAAGTTGACAGAAAGTCGTCAGGAAGTCAGCAGGCCGTAGGCAGAAATTCAGCTGGAAGTCGACAGGAAGTCGGCAGGATGTAGGCTGGAAGTCAGCAGGGTGAAGGCTGGAAGTCTGCTGGAAGTCGACAGCATGTCGGCTGGAAGTTGGCTGGAAGTCAGCTGACTCGGCCAGAGAGGGATCCCAGTCATGTGCCCCGAAGCGTGGAGGCCTTTCTGGCGTTCGTGCCCAGGGAGCAACCTTCAGCTGACATCTTGGTTCCCAGTTTGCTCAATGCCTCATAGTTGCCAGAAATATGGAAGCAAAGTCTCTTCTTAAATATCTGAAAATGCTCTGTCATTAGGATTTCACATACTGTTCATATAGTGAACCTGTAGACAAGTATTCTTGAGGTCTCTGAGCTCATGTGACACAAAGAGCACAGTGTCCTCGCTGAGCCGTGGTGGAGGGGCAGGTTCTGGTGGACACATGCAGGTTTGTTGCTGGAATAAAACAACAGCAAGCTTGATATTTATAAAATCATGCAGGCAGCTCCTTTTATACTATGCTTTACATCACTGTGTGGACTCTCGGCCGGCCTGCATGATCATAAACTATCGATTTCAGCATCACACCACTGCATCTGCTAAGGTTTTAGAAGAAAACGAGAGAGATGTGAACTGTGACTTGGATATTAGCACAGACAGATGCAGAGAACGAGGAGAGAGACAAATTTTGAGGAAACATAATAGGAATGAAAAACAAACCTTGAATAGTGAAACAGAATTTGGAAAAATTAATGCAGAAGAGAAAGTGGGAAATAAAGAGAGCGAAAGTTTTAATAGTGAATTCAGATTGCCGCTTTTATTAAACAAGAACAAAAAGTTAGAGTAAATGTGTCTTCGGTCAGTCACTCAGGTGTTTTTGCCAAAACAGACAAAATGTGAAAAACAGAGCTGGAAACGTGTTGTGCCAAACAAGCCCAGACGTGGGCTCAGCATGATCAGACTGATGAATGGTTCTGTCTCAGAGCACAGCGGCTCCAAAACAAAGCACCTTTCCATTCCCCGAAATGTTTCTGGGAAAACATCCGTTCACCTCCGGAAACATCACGCCCCCAACTCCAACTTCCTGTTGATGGTTTGTGATGTTGCTAAATTGTTCTGCCTTTTGTGTTTGACTTTGGATGAAAAATTGAGTCGTGGACAACCCTGGCTGACTTTGAAAAAAGTGTTTGTGTTTTTATTTCCCACAGGACAAAGATGCTGATCCAACTGTCCAACACTGAGCAAGTTGTCTCTAAACATTTACATGAAATCAACTGGATAATTGCTGCAGGGTCCCTAGACAACACACACTCATAGCCAAACGATAAAAACACTGGTTATTTTTCACAAGTTTAATGTTTGAGGTTTGGCTTAGGCACTAACACTTAATCCAAACACAGTCACGGTTGAACCCGATGTCAGCGGTTTCTAGAAGACCGAATTCCGACGACGGTCCCCAGGGTCCAACTCAGACACTTTTCCAGCTTCGCTCAGTTTGCCATCTTGTCTGTTCTTCGCTCCCATGTTCCTGTGAATCTTCATCATTCTGGCTCTTTTCTCTGGGTCCTTTACGAGATGACTTGTGTGTCTCAGTCTGGGGTAGATAAGTATCCCGCCATGTATTTAACATCAGCCTCTGGTTATGATCATAGGAGCAAGATACATAACGTTTTTCTGTCACCAAGTTAAATTTTGAGATATCTAGAAGCAAGAAATTGACTGTTGATGAAGCATGTGTGTGACTGACCATGGACTGTGATACCTCCGGTTCTGCTCCGGCCTGGTGCATCTCTCAATCATTTTCCTTTCCTCTCCCTTCTATCGTTATTGAATAAAGTCATGAAATTACCCCCAAAATGATTTGAAAATTTAAATAAATCATTTGGTTCTCCAATATATGATCTATGTATCAAAACTAGGCCCACTTTGGAGTTTATGATGTTTTCTGAGAAGGTGGACTCAACTTGCCGATATTAAAGTCCTGAGAAGAGAAAAAGTGGATTGAACTGAGTGGACTTGATACAGAGAAAGGCCTCTGTTCGTCCAAGCATCCACTCAAAGCTCCCTCCTCAGAGGTTTGGTGGCTTTGTAGCATCATTCTGTTGTTTTTTAACTGTGTTTGAGGTAAAGACGGCTTTCTGACTCTGTGCTTGCACCCAAGGTTTCACATTACCTGAGCCCAGGTGACGGCGTCGTGTCTGTGCCGGTTCGCCATTTATTTTCAAGTCAGACCTAGTTTTCTGGGTTTGACTTGATCTATGACCTGTGTTGGTTTGAGCTGCAGAGTGAATAACAGAATCCGTCTCCTGCTCCTGGGCTCTGACACGGTTGTTAAACCGTAGTCATTTTGTGCCGCGTGCCAGTAAAAACCTGATTTGTTGCCCCTTTAAAAAAGTGATTTGAAGGTCAGATGGAATTGTCAGTGGTGACGGAGATGGTCGGGGACACGAGCCGAGAGCTGGAGGCACCGTGAGGAACGTAAATGGCTTCATTTCCTGGAGCCGCACTGAGATGCCCACCTCTTCCCTTTGCTGCTGCTAAAACTGATTGTGTTAGAGTGTTTGTGAATGTGTGTGTCATTGTTGTCACCATCTGTCTGCTGCTTGGACAGGTTTCACTTTCCTTTCCCCTAATTGGATGAGCAAAGAAGGTAAATTTGTTGTGTTTTGCTCCTCGGCCGACTTTCAAAACTCGGTGATGAGCTGGAGATAAACTATATGACATAATGTAATTAACAGTGTCTTGACTCGTTATCTGGTCACCCAGGACACGCATCATCGATTAAAATCCCAGGCAGCGGTAACCCACGGCAACCAACATGAGAGGAGTCTCCACATTGGGTCTTTCTTCTTCAGTTGACAGCCTCTTCTTTTGTCTGTCTAAATTCCCATCTTTCTTCCTGCCTTTTCTCTTTCCGCAGGGCGGGGTTTGATC
The DNA here is from genome assembly GCA_016859345.1 of Istiophorus platypterus. NCBI lineage: Eukaryota > Metazoa > Chordata > Actinopteri > Istiophoriformes > Istiophoridae > Istiophorus > Istiophorus platypterus. The sequence goes on along the minus strand of CM029127.1, from coordinate 22,683,916 downwards.
AGGATATCGAGGGCGACCAGTCGTTTCATCCCGACAGCTGCCACGGTGAGATAAACCTGTCATTTACGGCCACGGTCATGACGGTAACAGCTCTAATATGAGGTGTAAACAGTGTAAAAGTCAGTGGATTGTAAAACTACGGCAATGATACAGGCGATAAATGGGACAGTAGATCAGATGAGTGTGAGGCTTTTAAGGACACAGATGTGTTTGAGTGACTGACTGTGGTTGTTTTTGTTTTATGCAGCCGACGTCCTGGCGACAACACGAAACCAGGAGTCTGGAGCCGACTCCGCCTACGGTAAGAAACGCTTCCTGTTCCTGTTTCTGGTTTGTTCAGGTCAGCGGCAGACAATCGTGTCAAAGAGACATGCGTATGGTCCTGAGTGGTGCAGGTGAACGAACAGCACCACTGCAAGACAGGTGGAGGTACAACACAACAAGGGGGCAGGAGGGGGAAAACAGGCGCGAGGAAACTCTGCCCAATTCTGTAATTCAGAAAATTAATCCGATACATTTTGGTAAAGGTGAATAAAACAGAGGTGAGAAGAGAAACAGGAGCGGCAAGAGGCCGAGGAACTTCCTCTTCCTGCTCCGTCCCGACTCGTGCCGACGTCAGCACCTTCCACTGGGTTATAATCCAGCAGATCCAAGTGCCGCCTCCCCTGTTCCGTGTTCAGGGCCCCGGCTCAGCCGCTACCTGGCCGTCAGGACCGCCCCCACCCGTGAACTAGCCCAGGTTTGGTCATTCACAGAGCGACGGCATACCCACGGCAGAGGAAGGATCTCGGAGATCCGGCCCACTTGACACGAGCTACTGTAAGTTAGTCTTTCAGGAACACTTGAGGTGAACTGGAGTGGCTGCATTGCGTCAGCAGCGGGATAGCGATGGTGAGGAAGAGGAACAAGGTGAACGGAGCAGGGCACCGCACTCTGAGGAGGAACCGAGCAGATCAAGTGAGAACGAAGGAGATAAACGATCAGGTGTTGTGTTTTAGAACGGCATTAAATATGTCATGAATTAGTCCATCTAAGCCTGAATGATGCCTTTTATCTGGCGCCTCCGAGACTCTTCAGAGTCACTGCCGCAGATTGACGTTGACAATTTTTTTTTTCTTTTTTAATTTTTTTTCTTCTGAACTATTCCTGGGGTGGAACCTGTTGACATTTTAAGGCCAAACAGTCCGGATCCTATCAGAGACACGCTTAAGTCAAAGGTGTTTGTTTTGTTTTTTTTAAAGAGCAGCCGACCTCAGTCCTTGGAGCTTAGAGAGCAGCTCGTTTTGTATTCTGGCTCATGAGCTAATTGCATTCACCTGGCATCCGAATGAGGCCCCGTTAGTGGGCTAGAATGAAAAATACCTGTTTAAAAAATAAAAATGAAGCTCAGAGAGCAGTGGGCTGTTGTAGAAATTACTCCACCGTCAAAAACTCGGGTTTGGTGAAACCAGCTGGTGGGTTCTGATTCTGTTTTAGCTCGATTTAATTAGTTAGTTCCTGCCGTCACCTTACGTTTGGGCTTCAAGCTTCACCGATCAGCATTTTTATATTAACACCGGACCAGATGAGTCTAAAGAGCCATCACCAGCTCTGCAGCTAGAAGAGAGAAATATAAATGTTGACGACGTTTCCACTCAACCTGAGCTCAGGTGTCATATATATGTAGCTGCTCCAGCTTCACATCGGCCTCTCATTTGCCTCTTTAATCACCAAGAGTTGACAGAAAGTCTCAGTCTCCGAGACACCGGGTTAGAAAACAATGACTTCCTGCCTGGATTTCCTCTCCTTAAGTCTTGTCATGCAGACATGCCTGCGCCGCGTGGTGATTGGCCCCAACCGACCGGCGTGATTACAGGCGTGGCAGATGTAAAGCAGCGGTAGGCTCGAGCGACGCCAGGGGATTCATTTACGCACCTCCTCAGATTCATCTCTTAACTCGCACTAATTGTGCCGTGATTAACCGTGTCATTTAAGTTTTAGATGTTATTGATTCCCGGGGGGATTACCCAGGGAGTTAATGGCACCAGAACACATTATGAACTGCAGCAGCCTCGATGCAGGCCCGCTAACATTAGCTTGATCAGCTCATCCCGCTCGCTCTCGCCGTGGAGCGCCGGTTTAAATATGCAGCGACCGAGCCGAGAGTGAACGGCAGTGGTGCCATTACGCAGTGGGACTCACAGCAGGCGTTTCCTCCATAATGGCGTCTGACACATTAGCTTCATGGCATCTGGCAGCCGGGCATGAAGGACTCCTAGCACAATGACTGACTGATGTTTTAGCCGCCGAGTGCCCGTATCCATCCGCCGCGCTACAGTAGAGCTGCTGTCGTTACTGTAATGACATCATTTGGCAGGGAACTATTCCCATAATGACGTTTTCGCCGCAAATTGGTTATTTAATGCAGTGTGAGGGAGGCCCCCACGGGTTTAGTTTTGGCTCTGAATGGACATAAATTGGCCATTATGCCGCAGTGCGCTATTACAGGGTAGTTTTCTATTAGATGGAAGTTGACATTGTGCAGAATGAGTTCTGCAAATGCAAATTACAATGGTTCTTGGACGACATGAACGCCGTCTGCACGGCGTCTGCCTGTGACCTTTACATTACTTATTGTAATGTTGGTTATCCAGGAAATGAAGTTTATTCACCATTGAGCTCCTAAGTGTAGGAAGTAATAATGAACAATTACAATGGATTTTATGTCCTTAAAGTTGACTCCTCAGGAAGTTGGGAGTCTTTTCTTACCGTTGGACTAAATCGTTTTTATAGAAGTCCCATGTAAGAGTTTAAGTGAGATTACTCTGTTCTACAAGGCTAAAGACACGTGGCCTTTTCCCAACCATTGGCTTTAATCTGCCGCTGTGGCAGCCTCAGCTCTTTCCACCAGATTTTGGACCTGATGCGGGGATCCGGCCCAATTAGCGAGGTCCGGCCCCGATGTCGGGGACCGGGTCCGGCTCTTCCCGGACCGGGCAGAGGTCAGGACAGTCTGGTTTCTCTGCACCAAACCGGGAGAACCGCTTCTTTACGGAGCGCCTCTGGGCACCGGAGGATTGTGATGCCGAAACAGAGGGAGCAAAACAAACTGTTGACACAAAGCTGAAAGAACACCACTGCGGAAATTTTATGTCACACCGTTAATTAATTTTATGTCACACAGTGGTGTAGTTGCAGTTGGCCGATAGCGTTGCCTCAACAATGTCCAATCTGGCACTGCAGTCACGTAAGAGAGCGCTAAGTGGACTGGATGCGATAACTTTATGATGATAATATGAGGGAATAAACTAAAGCATTTATAGGCACCGCAACAACAAAATACAGCTGCCGGCTGCCACTAAAACTCTGGATGCGTCTCCATAACTGACCCCAGTAACAACAACTTCAGCGACTGACTTCGGTTCTTCCGGTAACTCAGGACGAGCGTTAATGTCAGCGTGGTGTAAACAGGAGGTCAGAACAGAGACAGTCTATCCAACCGGCCTCTTGCATTTGATGTAGTCTGGTTTTGATTTTCGACGGAGGGGCGAGGCTCCGCAGATATTTTACTTGATATCGTTTCACTCTATGTTCCGTTAACAAGTTGTTGCTTCCGGAGCAAAAATCTGAGTTAGAAAGCAAAAGCTGTTCTTTTGTTGAATCCATTTTTTTTCCTCCATGTCAAGTGTCAGGCTCTAAAAAGAGAAAATCTATTAAAATGTGAGAAACCTTCAACTTCCCTCATGTACAATAAAGTGAGTGCATAAACATGTAACCCCCCCGAATCCCCAGCAGTACAATGGAGGACTTCTGTTGGGGTTAAGAAAATCAACTTTGTTTTGCATTATTTTCTTCTCATGTTTTGAGAGGGTTTACTGATCCCATAAGCAGCTGACAGCGCCTGAGCTGGCAGAGGAGCGTGAAATCCTTCGAAAGCACGCGTCAGACATCGACTGTGAACTTCTCACCGTGACTTCGGGTTTTGAATCGGGCTGGTGCTGCCAGCAGAGCTGCGCTGTAAACGCCCGTTGGACTCGGCGAGTTGGCCTCTCCTCGCCCGAGCGCCATCCGGCTGTTTGCCATCCTGCTCTGCTGCAGCAGGGTTTTTTTTTTTTCCCGGGGGGGGTTACGTGCAACAACAACAGCTTTTCTTCTGTTTTAAATGACACGAATGTGAGACTCTGACATTTACAGGATACTTACCGGCTCAAATGCTGTGTAATTGAAGAGTATAGCGTCTTATCGTCGGCAGCAACCGTCAGCGTGACATTTAAATGGGGACGCATGCTTCCTTTCAATCACACGTCCTCCTCCAAAAGTCCTAATTGATTCGTACAGAAATGAAACTGATACCTGATTTCGTGAGTGAATTCCCCATAAAGGCCAAACCGCTCCATTATCACTCGCCAGTTGCCATCGTCTCCTTTACATACATCCAGCGCTTCACGTCTTTACCTTCAGTCTGACATCGAGATGGCGATAATTAAACATTATCAGCTTTTGTGTTGTGGTGATATGATGTTGTCGTATTGGCTAAACTGATGATTGGCAGGCCTGTCCCCTGGAAACTTCCCTTCAATACAGCAAAGGTTTCATCAGCCGATACATCTCAGGGACAAAGATCATATGTTTTAATTTACTGTAATGAGGAAATGTTGTTTATTAAACCACATGTGCTAAAAAAAACCCAAAGCTGCATTTCCTGCCTACGTGCCTGAGACCTTGAGAAATTGCAGCTCTGAGGCACTGTGTGTGTGTGTGTGTGTGTGTGTGTGTGTGTGTGTGGTTGTGTGGTTGTGTATGTGTGTGTGTGTTTGTGTGTGTGGTTGTGTGTGTGTGTGTTTGGTTGTGTGTGTGTGGTTTCTATGTGTGTGCGTGTGTGTGTGTCTGTTTGTATGTGTGTGTGTGTGTTTGGTTGTGTGTGTGTTTGTGTTTTGTGTGTGTGTGTGTGTGTGTGTGTGTGTGTGTGTGTGTGTGTGTTTGTGTGTGTGCGTAGTTGTACTGGTAATACTACCAGTTTACATTCATTCATCATTGTGAGAACCTTCTTTCTGGTCCTCACACCTTCAGAAAGACTGTCTGGTCCAGACCTTGTGTTAGGGCTGAGGTTAGAACCAGGTTTAGGTCTGGGTCACCGGGGGGGGGGGGGGGGGTAGTATTGTGGCAATAATAGTCCTCACAAAGGCAGAAGTACGTTGTGTGTGGTGTCTGTTTGTGCATGTGGTGTGTGTGTGTGTGCCTTTGGTCTGTGTGGTGTGGTCTGTGTGTGTGTGTGTGTGTGTGTGTGTGTGTGTTTGTGTGTGGATGGGTAAAAGCATGAGCTGCATTCACAAGTTTTCATTTCAGTGCAAAGAGGCTGCGGCTCGGTGAGGGAGGTCAAGATGTCTCCATTAGATTCTGTTCTCCGCCGGGGAAGGAAAAAAAAAGCAAACACAGCATAAAGAAAAGACCAGAAGCGAATGTATCTCTCAGTGCGGTTGGTCCTAAAGAGCTGCTCCTCAAAAATGCCACCTATCCATTTTAACGAGGGCCCTGCCGGTGGAGGGCGGCTGAGCATCAGTCCACTACACCTTTCAGGTTGCGAGCGATTGTTCTCCGTGGCGCTGCGGTTGGAACAGCTGCCCTTAGCGGCAGCTGCCGTTCATTAGTCTCCCGGGTTTGTGTGGTCGTTGACTCGTTTTCGCCCATTTCTGCCATTACGCGTGTCAGGAGGCGGGTTTGTGCTGCTGCGTTTGTCAGAGCTTTGAGAGCAGAGCTAAGCTGCATCCCAGCTGGATTTGTGTCTCTGGGAAATGTGCGACCTGCTGTGGCCAGTGGTTTTTAATCCCGTCTGGAGGGTACAGGTTTTTTTTTCCTGCACCCCGGCCCAAGTAATAAGTATAATAAAAATAATTACAACCACGACGATATCAGCCACCGCTCCTCATTTGCATCCTGTCCGGAGCCACGTGCTTGTATTTTTAGATTTTGACCCCTGGGTTTCTTCCGCATCAGGGGCCACTTTTCCTTCTCCATAATCCATGGGTTTGGTGTGAAGTTTCACTTCTGCGTGAAAATGGGGGAAGTCGCACGTGTTGTTGCTAATCTGAAGGTAAAGGCAGAAACGTGCTAACGCCGACTTACAGGCCCGCTTCTGAGCCAGTTTGACGACAGGGAAAACTGAAATCCATCAGAACAATGTGCTGTTTGTTTGCTGTCACTTTCTACAACTTTCCATGTTAACTCTGATCTGCGTGGTGATCTGCGTGGTGGCCCTCCAGCCTCGGATAACGTGGCTCGACTACAACCCTGCCGCTTCCTTTTTAGAAGAAGTTCAAGCGAGGCCGTGACGGTGACCTGGAGTGGACCTGCCATGCCCGAGAGCGGCGACCAGCTCCTGAGTTCCGGACGTGTAGAGCGGGACGCGGTCGCCGTGGCGCCAAGCGATGCAGCGCTTACTCTGACCCCCCCGCATGGGGCGTGGTCTCACGTTTTGGAGCAGAGGGAGCGTTGCCGTGTTTACTGCCTTTATCTGTATTGTACAACAAGCTCACTTTCAGCTCCCTGCTCCCCATAAGAGACGATACCCTAATTACAGTGTGTGTATAACTGACTGACAAAGAGTGTGATTATTCCTCACGAGTGTTTTTGATGTGCTTTTGTACGTATGAACAAAAACAAGAGAGAGAGAGTTTGTGTGTATGTGTGTGTTTGTATCACAGAGAAGAGCTGTTAAGTGTGTGTGATCACGTGTGTGCCAACCGCCTGGCAAGAGATTTTGCGTCTGAGTGTCTTTGTGTTATCCTGTGTGTCTGGCTGCGAGTGTGTGTGTGTGTGTGTGTGTGTGTGTGTGTGCGTGCGTGTGAAGAGCCTGCTCACACAAAGTGTTTTTTAATGAGCTGGAACTCTTACAAATGGACCGAGTGTGGTGCGCGGTTCATGCTGAACAGGCAAGGATGAGGGGTGTTAGGAAGCAGCCAGGAGCAGTTGTTTTGACGCTAATTATCTTCATCTTCTCCAAGCACCCGGTGAAATGAGGGGAAGAATAAAAGCGGCGTCGCTGGACGGGTTTCAGGAAGCCGCCTGTTCGGCGGCGGCTGGACTGCGTCGAGCGCCGGTGGGGATGTTTTGGGTGTTTTGTAGGATTTATACACGTTTTCTGTGTTGCAGCCATAAACAATGGAGAGTCATCGGTTTATTTACCGGTAGTTTAAAAGATGCCAGTCTTTGTGAAGTTCAGTTTTTTTAGTGTAGCAAGAGACTCTTAAAGTTGATGTGTGTAAACTTCACACACAGCAAAACAGGTGGAACACATCTGTGATGCTGGAGTATCATGGGTTCTTTCTGCTAATGCTAATGCTAATTTGGTTTTTGAGGGGAACCAGGGTTATAAATAAGTATTAGCTTGAGAGCAAGCCCCCAGTGTCTGGTGGCATTATTGACGAGTGCAGCGGTGACATTGGTAGTTTGTATTTTACTTTACTGTCAAGTCAAGCACACAAAGTTGCCAGACATTCATGGCATCGCATGACACCAAATGTACCTTTCATGTCATTACAACTTCCAGTTTATTTTAAAGCTCGATCTGCCTTGAAATCTGCCTCTTCCTGATCCAGTTCAATTCAGCTCGATTTTTGTCTATTTAGCATCGTATCACAACAGAGGTTATCTCAGTGAACTTTTCACATAGAGCAGGTCTAGACCAGACTCTTTATAGTCATTATTTACAGAGACCCAACATTTCCCTGAAGAACGAGACCTTGGAACAACTTGAGTTTTTTTCATAATTGTCCAGCCAGAAGAAACTAAGATAGATAGAGGGCATTGTTCTGCAAAGCACTTCCCTTACGTCCTTGTAGATGGGACGTTGAAACAATAAACAGCTTCATTCCCAGTTTCACCACATGGCATGAAAACCTCTCGAGAGCCAATGGTCGTTCCACCCCCTGAACTTGTTCCCTGTGCATCTTTTTCTTTTGTTTAACTTATACCTCACATAAGGTTTCACTCTGGGGATATTCTTTATGCGACAATAAATTTGTAATTTTTTGTTTATTCCATCTATCAACAGCCTGGTTTTCTGCATACATGAGAAACATTTTGCTCAGAATCTCCTGAATAAGACAAAGTTGTTCATGTTCTGGAGACTGAATGACACGATGTTGAGATAAAGTCAGGATTTCAGCTTGTTCGCCTGGGGACGGCTGTGCCAAGTGTCCCAATTAAGTAAATTTTCAGCAAGTCTCTGATCAGGCGCCTTCAGAAGTCTGTTCCAAAGCCCAAGCATTTGACAATTTATGTCTGATCTGTGGAGGTTCCCATCCGATAGCTCTGCTAATGGCTGGTGCTGAAGTAAACTTATGGACTTCCAGGGAAGATCCAACAGCTCTATGATCATGGGAAACCCCCAAACGTCAGAAGCATAGTAGGACGGCAGGACACACACGTTAATTACAGAGTTGTGTGTAAGTATGCAATCCCCAGATTACTACAGTGTGTGTCGACTTGGTTCTGGATGGATCCCAGCGCTCCGCCTGCTGACCGAGCTAGAACCAGATCGGCTTCTTTAAGCGCCAGGTGCTTGCCAAGCGCCGCACCAAGATAAATGTACTCGCCAGTGCACACCAGCACAGCCGAACCAAAGTTAAAACAAGTGAACTCTTTTGTCTGAAATGGGCTATTTTTGTTTTTTGTCCCAATTTACCACCTGTCTCCATTTCCAGCACCATCTCTCAACAATGTCCAATGACAGATGCTTGATAAAGAGACTTAAAGGCGTAATAAAACTCTCCATTAACGCCAGAATTGAACAACTAGCACTTAAGAAGTTGCCTATTAATCCAATAAAGCACCTCCCTCAGATCAGTTAAACAAACAAGTGTAGGCCTGTTCTCCGTCCTTCGTGCACCTATAATTGAAGTGACTGCATATATATGTTGGGTGCATGCTCTGGTTTATCTGATTCCAGCTAGCTCATCCACCAGCAAACCAGTCCTCTCGAGGTGGTCTAAAGCTCTGCAATTTAAAGTGACAAGTACAGTTTATACACACAGCTAATAAGACTTGTGCCCATGTAGCTAGGTGGTGTCTTGAGGGTAATTCAGGACGATTCAGGATTAGGTCTAATGACCTTTGCTGGAGGAATAAAACACTGTAAAAAAAAAAGGACCATTACATACAAAATTCATATAACACATTAAAACAACCTCAGCGACTTCAAGGCTACTTTGGAAATTTTGTTAATCCTGGTAGCTTTTTTCACTTTTCAGTTATCTGTTACATTTTTTTGTAACCTTGTCCATTTCCTTCTTAAAAAAAGTTATGTCCTTCAAAAAAAAAACATTGTTAAATGAATATTTGCACCAAGACAACAAAGTGCTTTTCCCAATTTTTTAACACGGCCTCTGAAGCAGAGCTGCATTTAACATGCTCCAGTTCTAGCCCCTTGGGTGTTCCCCCAGACTTTCTGGGACCCAGTCTGTTCATTTCATTCCAAAACTAATGGGGATTATGAGTCTGTTAGTACTCAGTATGCAACAGAAGACCTTTATCAGAATTCTGTTTCGCCGTGCGTAACCTCTGGTCAAATTTGGTTCGCCTTTTTCCTGAATTCTGTCTTCAGCCCATTTCTCTGGGTTTTGTTCTTACATCTTAGAAAGTTTCTCTCTACTGTTTCTTAAAATCATCCCATTACATCTGCAGCATTTGTTAGAACTTCTAGAACCATTGTGGCAATTAAATTCCCTTTATTACATTTATTCAAGTCTGTATAGACACAGCCAAACAGTCAATCGAACCATTTATCTGAATCCCTTTGTCTGTTTCAAAGCAGCACGGTTGCTCAATGAAGTCCGGCAGTGTGCTGTTGCATTCACCAGAGGGCGGAGATGAACCAGTGAGTCGCCTTTGTGGTGCAGTCTTTCGTGTATACAGCAAATGTGATTCCTCTTTTTAACAACATGAGGTCTAAGTTGAACCTTTAACCTCAAAGAACGGTCAGGTAATTAACACCTATCAGCCACTAAAGAGAAACCACCCCACCCCCCCTAGTCTCTCAATTAACTGATTTGGGGTGAAAAAGCAGAACCTAACACGTTTATTTAAGCCTTCATGTGGAACATTAATATAATCTACTGCTGCTCCTCCTTTTATTGAAACCGAAGTGAAGTTATCCTTGCCCCAAGGTATTCCTACCACTGAGCACACATTTTCATCTCTCAGAAACTCTATTAATATTTCCCCATAGCTATTAACTGTGCCCTCTAAATTATTCCTGTTGGAATATTATCCACATCACTTATTAAATCGCCAAGACGACCATTACAACCATTGAAATCTCTACACGGATAAACAGCACCGACGTCCGACGGACTAAACAACTGGGCTGTTAAATGCCCAAGAAAGGAAGAAGAGCCGGTCGATCCACTGGATACCTCTGGAGATAAATACAGAGTGAAAATAACTAAACAAGATCCAGAAAAAGTGTTCTTTTTAAATGGCAGTGTCAGCTTCCCTTCCACTGTTCCGTCCTTTAGCTTTGTAAAACTCAAACAGTTTTGCTTGCATAGAAAACCAACTCCCCCAATCCTCTGACTGCCTTTATCTGCATGTCGGGCAGTTACTAGTCGGTTCCCCAGGCTCGCTCTCCTCGACCCGAGGAGAGTGCCGGAGAGTGTCGGCCGGCTCCAGCTGATCACCCCTTGTCGATTGCCCACTGCCCGGTCAGGAACCGCTCCCTTCCCCGCAGGAGTTCACTGGGAGGAGTTTCTAAAGCTCCAGTTGATCGGCACAACTTCGTGGACGTAATGAAAATGTGATGGCGAGGCACAGCCATTTCATCCCGCCAGGTTCAGAGTTCGCCTGGATTACACCCGGCCCCTCCACATTAACGACCGCTGGCATGGGATCCCAATGTGACCCCTCAAGTATTAAGGACTTGGGGAGGCCCAAGCCACGACGGATACGTCAGGCCGGGCACTTTGCTCCCTCCCATTGTGCCTCCGTTCGATCAATTCTAGCAGAAAGCTTGCCGACCTCCGATTCAAGGTTATCTTGAATTTATTTGTGTGCACCTACGCTTTCCCCTCAGCTGCAGCAATAAGTTGCCCGGGCCGTTCACTCCACAGTCCATAAGCTTCTCAGCTCATTAATCCACGATTTGAGTGAAGCAGTCTGTGTCATGACGTGTCTTACTGTCCTCCTTGTCAATTCCTCCTTGTTAACCTTCTCGACGCCGTTATCGGCTTCCTTCTTGTCTGTCATCCAGGTGGCGTTGTTTCCTTTATCAGTCGTATTGTTTGTAGTCTTATTTTAGTGCAGAATTCTTCAATATTATCTTGATATATTTACTTTCTATATTGTACCCCTGGTGGTACAGGTGTGCCGGCGCTCTAATGGTTACAGCAGTCATCAGGTATTCTACCGTCTGCTTACAATTAGTACTATACCTGATATAGCTAAAAAAAATCTGTAGTCTACACACGCACACACACACACACACACACACACACATACATACATACACACTTTAGATGATTTTTTTTTTATTTGACCTGCCTGATTGCTTTTCTGTCTGTGAGTTTGTGTTCGGATGAGTGGCGCTGTTGGTGGTGTGTTTGTGCATGTTGTGTGTTCGTGTGTGTGTAGGACCATGTCCTCTGCTGTCCCATTGCTGACCTTCCTTCATCAGTCTTGATTGACTCAGCGTTGCCTCTGCCTCACACAAACACGCACCCACATGTGTGCGCACACAAAAACAGAGACAGACACACACAGCGCGACGCCCACACTGATTGACCCGGTCGATAAAAACACTATATGCACCTCAGTGGGAATCGTTCAACAGCAAGAAGGCACACAGTCGGAGGTGTTTCACCCCATCAGATACCTGTGTGTGTTTGTGCGACTGAGGACAGCCAACGGTACGTACGATGCGGCATATGCATCCAGAAACACGTAACAGGAAGTCCCGGGTCTCGGGCCCAGACTCATTCCTGCCTCCAGCATCTAGCTATGTCCCTTCAGGCCAGATGTTCCAGATGCAGGCGAGTTTCGTGGTCTCTCTGTGTTGGCTACAGAGGCGGAAACGGGAGGAAAAAAGGATCCGACTCCCACTAAACTTCCCAATTCGCATAGTGTGTCTCACCCAGGAAGTGGCTCTGTCTTAAGAAGTCTGCAATGTGTGATGCACAACGAGGGGGGAAATAGAGAGAAATGAAAAGATTATCATTTAAACAGAAGGACAGAGAATGAAGAAGCCTAAATGTTTCTGCTTCTCTCAGACTCTGTTTTATACAATAATAATCGAACCTCATCAGAGCCAATCAGAGGCAGGCAGGAGACAAACTCTTCGGTTGCGACTCATCTGTCCAGCGGTTAAAATTAATGCCAGGCTCCTGGGAGTTTTCTCAGTCCGGCTCAGCGCTGTCACCACTGATCTGGGATTAAAAATACAGATGACAGAACGTCCCATTGTGAAACCGTCGACGACTTTTGTCTAAAATGGGACAGACAGCCAGAGTTTCTCCTGGGGATGAAGTCTGTAATATAGATTTTTGA